>JAXGGA010008799.1:0-54803 GCA_038373865.1 Uloborus plumipes
ATTTATTTTTTGTGTGTGCGCTTGGTATGCCTGGAAGGGTAAAAAAACGATTCCATTCTGCGCATAATTAGTAGCTCAAAAAAAAAAAATTAATAATGTATAAAAAAAATAGTTATAATTTAAAAAAATAAACAAAAATATTTAAAAAAATAAATAAATAATATTTAAAAAAATAAATAAATGATATTTAAAAAAATAAATAAAATAAAAAAGAGATAAAAATAAAAAGCACAATAGGGTTGGGGAAAATTTTGGGGGGGAATTTACGCCATTGAGCTTGGGGGGGACGGGCACCCCTGCGTACCAATTCGGATATAACTAAACAATCACATTATTTTTTTTTCTCACTAATTGGAAGAAACGTGTAATTTGCAATGAAAAAAGTTTTTAAATAAAGTTGAAGGGACCGTATTTACTAGGTCTCTTTTGTCAGAGAATAAATTTGAAAGCATGGTATTGATTCTATTCTAAGCCCAATCGTTTGTTACCTCTGTAAATCCCGAAACAAAGGAAATATTTAAAATGTTTTGTCTTGAGAAATGAATGTCTTTAATTTACTCTTTTCAACTTTCACACGTAGAACAATAATAATAATAAAGATTTTCCTTTAAAAGCTGCTGTTTTGGCTAGAAATTTCGATCTTCTGTTGTTTTTTACTTTCAATCATTTTTAATTATTTATACATATCATTTTTAGCGATGTTCGTATTCACCCCGTGAATGGATGAATCTAAAAATATGTTAAAATCTTTATTTGTTACTACTCAGTTTTTAACAAGCTAATGGAAACAAGCAATATTGATGGGAAGGGGAGGTAAAGGGCTCCCCCTTCGCCCCTAGGCGCCCGGCCATTCGAGGACAGGGGCGGATACAAGGGAGGGGCGATGGGGGCGATCGCCCCTCCCTTGGGGAACTCTTTAAGGGTAATTTTTCGATACTAAAGTTCTAAAATGCAATTTTATACCAGTTTTATTGAAGTTGGGGGATAGGCTCTCCCCAGAAATGTTTCGGAATTGAAGTCTTCATCCTTTGTTATCAATATTTGTAACTTTTTACAAGTATACTTTTTTCAATAGGCATAGTAAAAAGTACGTGAGTAAAACAACCGCCCCTCCCTTGAAAAGTTTCTGGATCCGCCCTTGTTCGAGGATCACGCTTCAGAATGGGAATAGAAAACTTTTGCAATGGTGGTGGGGTCCGGTGACGAAACTGATAAGCAGCAGCAGGCCAGCAGGCCCGCTTTTGCTTTTATCTGCCTTACCAAACTAAATCTTTCTTTTCTATACAGATGAGTGATTTAGACAAAAAACTGAAAACAACTTTGAACTCAAAAAGATTAAAATTCTTTGCAAGTAACAGCTCTTTCAATTTGAAAAATTGAAAAAAAAAAAAAAAAAAACTTTTTTTCGCTCTTTTTTTACTTTACCCTATTATGCAGTCAATCAATGTTCCCAAGGTATAGCAGATTATTGCTCTTTTCGTGGGGATAGAAACCAAAATGGTTCTTGTGTCCTGTTTTTTTTTTTTTTTTTTTCGCCGCGCGGGGGGTATTTAGGGGTTGTGAAATAGTGGTCGCCGCTGCGAAGCGACCCGTTTGCCCCCAAGGTAAAAACACGAGAATATAATTTAAGCACTTACCCTCTTCTTGTAAAACGCTGTTCGTTCCTGGTGCATCCTAATTTCTTTTCTTCAGAATAGCGTCCTTCAATTTTCTAGATTTGATACTTTCAGAAAAAGAAAAAGTAACCTCCTTTTTAAAGGGTATTTTTCTTCTCTTCCTTTTTTCCCCCCTCTCGTACCAGTAGTAACACTGGTAGGCACGCGCAAACTGTGTGTCGGCGCATGGCCCCGAGCCTTTAGGCACAACAAGGCATATTCTAAAATTGCACGGTTGTCGGCGCCACTGTGTGTAAGGGCTCCACAAACTCAAATTGCTCAAAGCAACCTTGGACAAGGTGCCACTGAAGTGAAGAACTGTGCCAAGGGAGGTAGTTAAAATATAGCTGTGTTTCCAAGTTAATCGAAAAAAAATCTTAAAATTCCAAAGTTCCAATGTTGAAAACCATAAAATTTAATTTGAATTTTATCTTTATTATTTTGCATATTGAAAATATCATTGCATTATATTTAAGCGATTGAAAATTGCACTTTCTGTGTTCTGTGATATTTTAATAATGTTAGTTCAAATAATGCAAGGTGTTTAGGGTATGATAAAGACTAGTTCTAATTTTCAAAAAAATTGAAGCTGTAGAGCAGGTCCGTCATTTCGGGTTTCGGTGGGGGGGGGGGGGGGGGGGTCAATTGCCTCCCCCCTGACTTTGGAAAAGCAATGCATTTACATGTAAGTAGGCGTGGTTTTTGCCTTTTTTTGGCAAATTTACATTGTGTATACACCATTTGCCCACCAGTACACCATCTCATAAAATCATTCTTATCATAACTTTTTGGACATAAAATGAAAATTGTTCATTAGTATTCTTTTTAAATATTAGTAGTGTGGAATTCGACTTACTCCTAGTCGATCATAATGTTAATAATGAAACAGTTTCATGTTCTAAAAGTATATTTAAGATACATAAAAATCGGAAGAAACAAATTAATTAATGTACAATTTGCCAGAACTGTCAGCTATTGAAGATGTCCTCTCTTCACACAGAGCCATAGCTCCGGCTCTTGTGCGAAAACTAATTTTTTCACTACCATTTCTGATCTAAAATTTGTTTGAAAAGAACTGACAAAACTTTATCTCAGTACAGTACAGAACCTTTTATCCGGGAACCAAAATACCGGGAAACCAGAAAACCGGCAACATGTTGTCGATTTTTCCGCCACTTTTTAAAATACGCATTTTCGGCAATTTCTGAAAGATGAAGAGCTTTTTTTTTTTTTGTTTTTCTTTTGAAATACCTAATTGAATATGAACGGTTTCTTCATAAATACCATATAAGTGGCATATAGCTCAGAAATTTTTAATATTGTAATATCTATAAGCACTTCTGGATCGTTTTCTCTTCAGGATGCATTTATTTATTGTAGTAACTTGTGTTTTATAAACAATTGGTAAATATCGCTTCGTAGCTATCCAGAAAACCGGGAAATTCAGTTATCCGGGATAGCTGTAGTCCCAAATATCCCGGATAGTTGGTTCTGTACTGTATAATCTTCATCAGTATTGAAAATATCACCATAACACAACGAAAATCTGTTTGTTATTTACAGTAGTTTTTCGCTTTTTATATGTATTTCGTTTCCTTGGTGCCAACCTAAGACAAAAGTGTACTTAACGTACACTTTAACTTTCTTTTTTGCACTTTCCTTTTTTTGTGTTGCAATTTTATGTTTAATCAAAAAGATATTCTGGCATATCTATAAAAAATGGTTAAAACATATATGAATTACTATTTTACGAATTGGAACTTTCACATCAATTCATTATTCACCATAATGCGATGACATTTTCAGACTAAGTAAATACGTAGTAGAAAAGAAGTACATTGGCTCTGAAATAATTTCTGTTAGATAACCAAGAATCTCTCTAATAAATAAATAATTCGACAGAAAATTGTCATCAATATTGAAAATGTATTACCTGCATCCTGTGGTTTTCGTTATGTCAATCCACAAGAGCCAGAGCAGCCACTGACCAATTTCAGAATCTAGCCTAAAGAGAAAAGTTAACAATTTTAATTCTCCTGCTATTTATTGTAATATTTTAATATGAAATAATTCATTTTAATTTTCTAAATTGTTATTCTTAGAAGTGAAACTTGTGACGTATGTATTTTCATTTCCAAACTGTACAGAAGTTCTTTGCAAATCCGAAAGGCATTCAGACAGTTTATTTTATTGGGCTATTTTTTACCAGCTAGCAATCAATATTTGTTGAGTAAACGCGGAAATTTGTTTTTTTTTCCCCTGTTTGAAAAAATAAATGCTGATTAATAAAAGTGTTGAATGAATTCAGATACTGTAAAATAAAAAAGTTTAATCGAAATGAAAAGGAACAAAAAAAAAAAAAAAAACGAAACGAGCCTGCTGGTCTGCCAGCATCAGTCTTTTTAATAGCATCCGCATTTCTCTCTCTCTTAACAGTTGTTAGGTTCTAAATTAATTCAACTGTATCTTTTAAGCGATAAAATATGTTTTGAATGTAATTTAAGTGTAAAAAGAAAACAGTTAAGTGAAGATAAAAATATCAAATCTCTTCTATTATTGTTTCAAAATCTTTGTCATTTTTCAATAAATTTCATGCAATATTTGAAAAACGGGTATAGTTTAACTCCCCCCCCCCCCACTTTTTTTCTTTTTATTTTTTTTCTTATTTATTTATTTATTATTTATTCATTTTTTTATTTTTTTGAAGACTAAAACAGGAGAAATAAACGGGACAAAAACAGGAGGCACAAAAGAAAAAGCCCTCCTTAATCTATTTCAACATTTAATTAATTTAATTAGTTAAAAAATAACATAAAGTGAGCGCAATGTCAGACCAAATGAGCTCATTTTTATGAGGTAATGAGATTTGATGTAAAATTAGGCCTTTTCTTCGGATTTATTTGATTTTTAAATCTTGGAAGAGAAAGAAAAAACATGAACATTGAAACCTAAACTTTTATTTCGAAAAAAAATTTCGCTTTTCCTTCTGAGGTCGTTAACCAAAATCAAAAGAGTAGCAATTAAAGAGTTAATCAATCTTTAATTTTAGCTAGTGTTAGTTCCACGAAAATTAACACTGATGTGCTAGTATTTTAGTTTTTAATATTTTTTTTCTTATGTTTTTGAAACAAATCCCAAGTACTGCCTAAAATTTTTTCGTGCGACCTCCGCTTCATCTGCGCACGCGCGAAATCTCTTCGGACTTTCTCGAAATAGGGGTGAAAAGCAACGAGGAAGTAGAAAGCGAACAAAAGCTGGAGGCATCGGGTAGTGCGCATCCTAAACCTATCACCCCTTTTTCAGATGGAAGCGTCCGTGGCTCCCACGCGCACAATACGCTATATTTAGTTTTTACAACGTTTCGCAATTTTCCGGTACTAAAAGACAGTTTTGTGATGTTGGCTCCCAAGCACAAATTTTCACCGTAAGTGTAAATGTTAAATTCCTTTAAATTGCTCTAAGGGGTCTATATACTTTTAAGCTTCAAATTTTTCGATTTTCTGTGAAAAATATATTATGCATAATACAATTCTGAACAATTTGATACCTTATTTATTACCAAACACAAAATTCTTTTCGAGTTAAAGTAAAAAGCGTGAGCTATCCCCAAGGATATTGTTAACAGTAGCAGCTTAAACCTCTTTTTCTCAGAAATCTGATTTTCGTTTTGTCTGCATGTTATCTCAAAAAGGTTTTTTGTATAAAATTCATACAACTTTTTTGTGTGTTTGTCTAGCCTATTTCTATGACCTGAACCTCAAATTTACTTGAAAATCAAAGTCAATTTTTTTGCAGAAAAAATATTTTCTCCCAAAATTTTGATCAAATATGATATTTATTTTTAAAATTTCATTAAAAATGTAATAAAATGTTTTTGAAAAATTAAATTGAGGTTCATGTCTTGAGGACGGTATATGGCAATACTTATTACTAGGATTACACATGCATTTTCCAGTAAGAAAGAGCGCATGTTATTTTTCGAACTTGGAAAAAATTTCAGCTTTCATTTAAATATAAATTTTAAACATAGCTTGTTGAGAACTTTTGTTACAAATTCTTAAATATTGGATATTTGCTGTGTCGCGCTAAAATGTTAACAGGTTCATATACCCCAAATAGCTGGATCGACTTTTTAATCATTATTGCCTTTTTTTTTTTTTTTTTTTTTACAAACTGTGCGCACTACAGCCTACCTCGGGAGTCTTGGCATCTTTTCTGATTAATAAATATTTAAAGTTTATTGCAGTTTAATGATACCAAATATCTCTCTTAAAGAGTAATTCTTAAAGCTTCAAATCAGGTGCAGCAGCTAACTTTTATGCTTTTTTCCTAAAGAAATTTCAATAATTTTTTTAACCGTTACTATTCGTTGTTAATTTTTGTCAAAGATGTGAATAGACATTATAGTAATAATAATTTCTTCTTGCTTTGCAAAATTATTTCTTCTGTTTTAGCAGTTCTACAAAACCCCTTTCTTTATAAAAATTGTGTTCATATATGTCCCGTGTTTTAATTCGCTTTTCTCTCCCTTTGTGTCCAGGCAAGCACTTCAACCTGACTCTGACGATCGAGACGAATCCCCCTCAAGTGGCCACCTACAACAAGGCCATTAAGATCACGGTGGACGGACCAAGGGAGCCCAGGACCAAGAGCCACTCGCATCGTGAGTAACTTTTATTATTATTATCATTATTATTTTACGTGGTTTAGTGCATCTTTTTAGTCCAATGTCGAATCTAAGCTGTAAGAAGCGTAGGCGTGGGGTTGGTCCTTGAGTTCAGACCCCTTCTCCCAAAATCTTACCTTTTTCGTAGCAATAAAGCCCAAAATGTTTCTTGTGCTTAGTATTTATGGTATCGAATTTTGAAGGATTTTTTGTGTGTGTATAAACTAGAAAAAGAAAGAAAATCTTTTAAATAAAGGTAGAAAATTTTTGTATAATACTCAAGTGAAAAGTAAAACTGACCTCGGTAAGGCAGAAATTAAACATTTTTTTGAATGCATTAAATTTTGTAGCTGAGCCAAAAGTCGGAAGAGCCGAATCTTAAGAGTTTTAAACTTATTTAAAGCATTTCCAGTCCCGACTTCTACTCCGAAAGTGCTGAAAACCACTTATTTAAAGGATATGTAAATATAACTCTATATTGTTCAAATTTAATGATAACACTACTATGAGCATAGTCGAATACAAAAACTGAGCTTGTTTATAATTCGGAATTATATAAAGGCCAAGAGTTATTGCAAACTTTCAAATCTTATTGAAAACTGGTTTAATTAAAAAAGTTAAACGTTTTAAACTCCCGAATGAAATTTAGTGTAACAATTATTGAAAACTTTTTCAGTTCTTATACTGGTTCGGTTTAAAAGTTAAACATTTTAAGTTTCCAAATGAAATATTACAAATACTCAACGTAAAAAAAAAAAAAACCTCAAGAAGGCTGCACCCTCCTCATTCCAGCCTTATACGAATATTTATAAGAAAGTAACGTATAAAGAATTCACAAATGCTGTAGTCCGCAAAATAACGTTTTTTAAGCATTTACTCATACTGGAAAACTTTCAGTCCATGTTAAAAAGTGGTTCGATGTAAAAATTGAACACTTTAAGTTATCAGACGAAATAAAAGTGCAGCAGCTTTCAAAAACCTTAATAAGGTCGCAAATTCTACATCCGAGAGCAGATCTAGAAATGCTTCAAGGGAGGGGCGATTGATTTTATTACAAAGGTTGACCTCATATGTTTTGGACTTCAATTGCGAAACGTAGTCCGAAGAGAGCCCAAAACTTCCCTTCTGCTAGCATCAAAGATAGTCTGAAAATGCCGTTTTTTTTCAACTTCAATTTTGAAAATTCCGATTCTGTCTCTATCCCTGGCCTAGACGAATACTTATAAAAATGAGATGTCTCCTGGATTAATCTGCACGATGCCAGGAAATGCCGTGTTTACATATGCCAGCCTCTTCAACTTCGAAGATATTCCGATCGGAAACCAGATGAGTTTCCTCTGCAAGCTATATATCTTGGTTTACAAAGGTTGACCTCATATGTTTTGGACTTTAATTGCGAAACGTACTCCGAGGAGAGCCCAAAATACTTCTGCTGGCATCAAAGATAGTTTTACCCATTAATGCCTGACATTTTTTTCCCAAAGATATTTTGTAAACTGGTTTCAAACAGTGTTTAATGGAGAGGAAAAATAATAAAAAAAATATTATGTAAAAAATAATTTTTTTTATTAAGGAAAGAAAAATCGTCCCTTAAAAGCTACGATAGACCCCAGAGGGTACATACTTTTTTTACTAAAATTTTTTCCTGCCTACGATATAATATTTAACAAGACATTTCATAAGAAGAAATAAAATCAGCAATTAACATAAACTGGGAAGCTGGGAATAACTGTGAAAACTTAGTTTTTTTTCTTGAGATTGTGAACAATGTCATTTTTGATAAAGATCATATTAAAACTGCTACAAAACACACTTTACAATGATTATGTGCTGCAATCTGTTAATAACGAGTTGAAACAATACCAAGGTACAAATTGAATACTGTTATTTGGTTCAAATGTTCATTTTGGGGAAATTCAGACCCCTTTTTTCACCGTCCCCAGGCATTAATGGGCTAAAAATGCCATTTTTTTCCAACTTCAATGTTGCAAATTCCGTCCCTGTCTCCATGCCTGGCCTAGACGAATAGTTATAAGACAGAGATGTCTCCGGAATTAATCTGCTCGATTCCAGGAAATGCCGTATTTACACATGCCAGCCTCCTCAACTTCGAAGATATTCCGAGCGGAAATCAGATGAGCTTCCTCTGCAGAAAATGATATGCGCCGCGATTTCGATGAAGAAAACACAAGTTTTTACGATTATAAGACGCGTGAACAGTTTAAATTCGCAGATGCGAAAGTTTGTACAGTTGTCAGAGATCTCTCTGAAGGGAGTTCCCACGGTACCTTTACAGCAAATACTTTTATGGGGGGGAATTAATCTTTGGAGAGCACTTTTGTGTTGTCTCAGGTAGACATTTATTGGAACTCATTTATTTAATATCACTAATCAAGGGGAAAAATGTAAATTAAAGAGACTACCTCTACATTTCAGTGTGACGAGTTAGTATAGTTTTGTTCAAAATCGAGCAGCTTTATCTCGAACTAAGCGAGCCCACTTTTTCCTGTGAATAAATCTCGAATTTATAACACTACCTCTTTTTCCCTCTCTCGTTATCTCTTTGGAATTGCTTAGACTTTTATTATTTCAAACAGACCTTTATAGCAGATAAAGCGATTAACTCACTACATGTAGAATAAAACTCTTTTGATAAGGAAAAAACTATTACCTATTATGTAAACGATATGAAACTCATTCATTCTCTCCAATTCTTTAACTACTATTTGTGCTTTTAATTGAAAATCTTTTTAATCATGCCGGATTTTTCATAATGTAGGAAAATGCAGAGTTATAACAAATTTCTCCTGATGTAAAATTTCATCATGCTATTAGTAAAATAAATTCGTTAAAAACAAAGTGTACAGATATTTTTTGGAATAAAATGTACCAACATCTTATAATAATTTAGTCAAAAAAATTTCATTCTTCATTCGTCACCTATGAAAAAAAAAACGTAATTCTAAAAAGTATGAATGAAGGTAAATGTTTACAGCTCTATAATTATAGTAAAAAACGTCAAAATTGACCACAGGAAAATTTCCCAAATTAGCCAATGTTAATAGGGGAAACTAGAGCCGCTATATAGGTGGTCAGACTTAATCTTGATACGTCTGTATCTTTTTTCTATTTCTTCAAATAAAACTCCGAGTACATTCAGTATCTTTAGTTTTATCAATGTTTGGAGCTAAAAAAATTCCTTTTAGTAGAACTATTAGTTTTTTTTAAGCTAAAAGAGTTTAAATTTTTCCCGAAAACATTAATATTACAAAATGTTGAACTGTGAATAAAAAAAAAAAAAAACTTTTAATCTACTAAATCAGAAAAGGCCTTTTACGTACGTGTTCAACGCATATCCTCTCTTCTCTTGCTTTCAATTTTGATTTCAATTACTTTCAATTTCACTTACGATTTGTAACGTTTATTTTATGATATTTATTTATGAGATGTATTCATTGAAGTATGTTAGTTAAAATTTTGTAATGTATCCTTATTATCTTATTATTTTACCGCAATCAGAGAATTAAAGTTGTAAATCTTTTGTAAATTCTACAAAACAATAAGAATCGTTTTTCAAATAGGATGCATTAATAAAAAATAAGTAAAATAAATAAATAAAAAGCACACGAACGCTTTCAGCCAGATTCGTAACCTTACGGGAGAATTAAAGCCAGGAGTTTAAAAGCATTTTCTTTTTTTTTTTTTTACTCTTTTCTCTTTCCAAATTTTTATGTTCTGAGCATTAGAATTTACGCCAAAAGGATTATTTCTCCAATCCTAACTATCTTAAGGGCGCTGAAAAATAAAGAAGAAAATCATATGACACAGAACAATCCGCTCCTTCGATTAGTGTCAAAATTTTAATTAGACGTGTTTTCACTATTATTTTTGCGAACAAAAATTAACTGCCATTTGATTGATTGATATGTCTGTTAGTAATTACAACGTTTAAAAATGTAAGTCCGGGCTAAATGAGTAAAATTTTGAACAGTTTGATACCTGGCCTTTACCTCCTCACTTTTCTCATGGTCATAGAGACATACATGCTTTTACTTATTTAAAGAAATCTATTTTAGCTGTAAAAAGCAACAAGCAATACTTCAAGGCTCAAGAATTTGAAAATCGTTCAATACTAATCTGATTTAGCAGCAAGCGTGTTTCTTTGTACAGAAACTGCTCAAAAAGCAATAAAGACAGTTTAATACTAATGTTATTTGGTATCAAACTTTTTTCGTGCTGACACTGTTCGAAGGATACTTTAAATCGTACGAGACTAATGTTATTTATTCGCAAACTTTTAATTTTGTGCTGTAGGTGCTCAAAAAACTATGAAAATAGTTTAATACTAATGTTATTTATTATCAAACTTTTACCTTTGTGCGGAAACTTAAAAGGACACTGCAAATCCTTATATATTCATGACGTTTAAAAGCAAACTTTTATCACAGTGCAGAAAATGCTCAAAAAATTATAAACATTTGAAAATAATTTCATACTAATATTTAAAATTAACTTTTCTTTCGTGCGGGAAACTACTCAAAAAACAAGGAAATCTGTTTAATACTAATGTTATTTAGTAGTAAGCTTTTACCTTCGTGCAAAAACTAAGTGTAAGAGAACGAAATTGTGAATCACAATTTTTAAAATACGTGCAAAATAAAAATTGCATGTTTATGAGTTACGAGGTTACTACACAAAGTATTTCTGTGAACCTTAACCAGATCTTGAACTTTCCAATGTTAATTTTGAAAACATTAAGTGCACAATTATGCTTCGAGACCAAACTATGTTTTAAAACTCGATCAACTATTATATCTTAAAAGTGATCATATTTTAAAAGCTAAATTCTAAGCAAAATATTTAGATTTTGAACTTGTCATAAAGAAATTTTGACATGGGAGAAACTGAGATGAATTCGCTGGTAGTTGATAACAAACTGTTGCACATTTTCGCAAGACAGTTTTACTTTTACTGTTTAGTTTCTTAAATGAATTTCGGAGTTCTTGAGATTTTGTATCAATTATTTATACCTTAAGCTATTAAAACATAATAATTTTTGAACAAAAATTTTAAGCTCAGCATTTAAACATTGAAAAATTATATGTATTATGGTATGTAAAATTTATGTATGGAAACATACAAGAGGGAAAAAAGACGTTTTATTATAAATCGATGAAAACACCAAAGTATACTTTAAAACAACAAAAAGTTCATCTGCACGTTTTGTTAATTTCACATAACATCCTGTTGTATTTTATCAAATTTGTGTTGATATTTCTTAGAAATAAGTCTGCTTGCGTTCATTTTTTTGCGGTTTTTAAATTTCAATGAACTGTCCTTTTACGGAAGTTTAAATCTTTCATTTCTCGTTGACGAGAATTCCCCCCGCTATACTGCAATGCTGAGCACTAAAGTAGTATCTGCACTTTTTAACGAAATTGAGTGACTGTGACCAGGTGGTTTTTTTGTGACGTGTTATACCTAAATACAAAGTTCTATAGTCATTTAGGTATGGGGAATATATTTTTTTTAATTCTGAACAAGTGGCATCTGATTTAAATATGTAGTGGCATAAAACTTACAGGAGCATTTTTTCAGTTTGAATTTGACTGCAGATAACAATTTTGTCCCTAGAACGTCAGTGTGAGCGAAGTAAATGAAATTTATCTCTGTTAAAAGTTTTAGAACTCAGATTAGGTCAACAGACTAATGGTTTCAATGTTGAATTTCCTTTATTTTTCTTTTCGTTTTTGCTTTTTAAAAAATAACATCAAGTAACTTTGTTTCTTTAATTTTTGATGCTAGTGAGGCGTAGAAAGTATTCAAACGTGGTAAAATTAAAATTGAAACCGTAAAAGCGGCAAACCCGCTAGAACCAGGAAAGAGCGCATGAAAAAAAAAAAAAAAAAATCCCAAGCCCCCCTATAGAATATTTAGGCTTTTTTTTTTTTTTTTGAACCTACAAAAAGATTACTGGAGGTTTTCTTGTTTCCAGGTGCTTGAAGTTCATATTTTCTTCTAAGTTTATAAAATTCCCCCTTTTATTGTCTTCGTTCAGACGAATACTTTTTTTGAATGTCTGTCATAAGTATATTGATAACAGGTTACGGTATTTTTACAAGTGTATCATCAAACCACCCACAGGAAATTCCATCTTGCAGCTTTACTTTTCTCAGAAAACGCGGCAAGATTCGGTTCATGCTAGAACCGTTATAACAGTTGTAATGATTACAATTACAACAAATGTGACCACCAGTACCGATTAAATATGCGAGATGGTTTATTTTTTCACATTTACACAGCCCAGTGGTTGTCGAAAATAGCCACCGGCGTAGGATTTCCCTTGCGACCTTTTTTGGAAATGCATTTGCATAAAGAGTTGCAAGGACCTAACCGACGGACGTAATGAGATTGCGTGTTTCGACGGAATTTCTTGATGGTTAGTTTTGTGAATTTCTCAGTTTCATTAGAAGTTGCTCTCTGGGGTCGAAATTAAATGCACGTAACAGAAAAGTTGAACGGTCTCTTTATTTTAAAAAAAATTATAATGGCTCGCGCGACCTACCTGGTTGTGAAACTCATTAGCAATCTTAATAAGCTAATAAAACTTCGTTTTTTTTCTTCTTTTATGGATACGAGATGGCTAAATTTGGCTGTCGACAATAAAGTCCTATGAAACAGAGAGACATCTTGTATCTTATTGAAGGCATTGCATCTATAACGCAATACAAAGTTATTGATGTTGCTGTCCTCTAGTTTCCTTAAAATAAATTAATTAATTAAGGAAAGAATTTATTAATTAATTAAGGATTTCTTAAAATAAATTAGTTAAGGGCAAAACAAAGTGGACTTTTATGCGAACAAATAAGTTCAATGATGCTTTACTTTATCTTTATTTTTAGCAATGAGATAATGGGAAAATAATATTAATTGTAAATGCAACGAAACGAATTCTGGAAAAGTGTTGACTATTAATTCCATCGCTTTTAATTTAATACATCAGAATTTCTTTTGAAGTGAAGAGAAACCTTTTTTTTCTTTTTTGAAATGGCGGTGAAGTTTCAAGCAAATAAGTAAACTAATAAAATAAAACTCCCAAAAAGAGTTGAGGTGTTATAGGTTATACTGACTAGCCATTTTTTTTTCTTTTATGAGTTAGCAACAATAACTTCATTCGATACAAATCCAAAAAAAAAAAATGACCAGAAAAAGTTTTGTTTGTCTTCAGGTTGGGGGGTGTTCAGTTTATTTTCGAGAATAAAGAATCTTTTTTAAAAACTGCCCCCCTCCCCCCCACCACAAAAGGAAAAAAAACCCTGAATCAGATTCATAAGAGTCTCTTAGTTTTCGTTACTCGAAACAATTTGTATGAAAAAAATTAATTTTTATGTTATGTATTTGTATAGAATACTGTAGTTTTTAATGACTACCCTACATTGACATTTTAGTTTTGCGACTATAATTTGTCCAAGACATTGTGGCGACTGAAGAGAACAACTGCTAACAATTAAGTGATTTCCTTGAAAACCATTTTAGCTCAGGCTGCATCAGGCGGTATTCCACTTCTGTGATCAGCAGGTTTAACCATCCTAAATTGAAACGGGCGCCAATGATATTATCCGTGTCTAAGCATAATAACCTCCCAATATGCTCCCAGATCCTGCACAACATCCAATCGCAGCGAAATCACCTGTCGAGGAGTTTGAGATCACGCCTCTTTCTCTTGATCAAAATCTTAACAATGCAACCGAAGAAGAAGACAGAGGAAAAGAGGGGGGAATCCCACCAAAGGCTTATGATTGCGTGTTCGGCGCCAGCGATTGACAGAGGCAAATTGCTTGTCTGCAGGTTAAGCTTTTACCGTTGCCGCCCTGCACCTTGTTAATGGAGAGTAAACTAGAGGCACAATCTTTTCAATGAATTCAAAATTAGCTTTTATGTTCAGGAAGCTGCTTTTAAAGAGCATCTTGCTTCAAAAAGGGGGAAGGAAAGGTTTCTTAGAAAAATTTGGCAACGTTGTAAAAAGTTATTTTAATCAATATCTGTACCACTACATCTACCTATCTATTCACAACTACACCTGTCTGTATCGATCTCTATATTTTTGAATCCATATCTCTTTATTAATTTCAAGAAATCGTTTGTGTATCTATACATCGTTGTATTATATTTCTGTATATATCTCTCTACTTATCTCAAAATCATCTCCATATTTATTATTTCTCTTTCTTTTTGTGTGTATACAGGGTGCCCTCAAATAACTGATGGCAAAAGTTTTTTGTGCATAATTCACATTCAAGATGTTTTTCAGTAGTGACAACACTTAATAGTTTTAGTTTAATTCTATGAGCAATAGCGCACACGATTTTTTGAATTAAAATCCATTTTATTCTTTGCATAATCAAGATAGCTGCTAAACACCGTTTAATGTTCGAATTGCGTTTAAAAGGTAAGCGGAATTGTGATTAAAAAAAAAAAACCTGAAGTATTTAAATGCGTCAAAAAGATTAATTGAAATAACTTTAACATTGTTAAGAGAAACAGGTAGTGTAGAAGTAAGGCATAGTGGTGGAAGAAAGCGAAGTGTAAAAATAAAAAAATAATAAAATATGCCCGTGCAAGAGTACGTCTGTAGGTGCATGCCGCTGCAGAAGCCTTTCCAAAAAGATTGCCATATGTGGTTACAGTTAAAGGAGCGAGAATAGAAACCATTACTTAAACATTGATTAACAATGATGTTACTTTCATTTAACATGCATTTTATCATTATCGAAAAACTTGTACTGCAGAAAATAATATTTTTTGAACCGTCAATTTTTGTGAAAACCCTGTATATATCAGTCTACATAAATATTAATTTCAATACATTTTCTTCATAGACCCATTTACGAATATTTTTCTTTGTATCTATGTATCTATCCATTCGTACATCCTTACATCTGTATCTATATTTGACCGTTTCTCTCTGTCCATTTTTGCCAATTTATATCGATTTATAAAAATATTAATTCCAGAAAAACATTTTCTGTATTATATCTCAAATTATCACTTCTGTGTGTATAACTTTATATTTATTATCTATTTATCTATCCATCCATATATATGTATCAATTTTTTTCTTTATATATGCATATTAATTTCAAGATTTTTATTATTGTTAAATATAATTGCTCCTTCATCATGTTTATCAAAGGCTTATTCTTATTTATCAATTTATATCTGTGTATAAAAATAATCTAGACACTGCAAAAAATGAACTGTTGTTTTTACAGTATTATACTGCAGCCAAGGTTCCAGGTTAAAACTGCATAATGCATGGTAATAAACTGTAAAACTAGCAATTTTAGTTTCTTACTGTAAGGTTAGCAATTTTACAGTTTATTGCCGTAAAATTGTATTTTATTGTAATTTATCTGTATTATACTATAAAAACAACTATATAATACTGGCAGCAGAGGTTCCAGTTTAAAACTAAAATGCACGGTAATAAACTTTAAAATAGGTACTTTTACAGTTTATTACTGTAAAATTTACAATTTTACAGTTTAGAACTGTAAAATTAGCAATTTTTACTGTTTATTACTATAAAATTAGCTGTACATTAAAATTTAAAAGTTTTTTAACAAAATTTCAAAATGTTCCATGCGTCACAATTTTTTTTTTTCAAACTTTGAATTTCCACTTAATGTCCAATCATTAGGCATGATTGCATAAATCTATGCATTAAATGCTATGTTTTATGAGATAGTTTATAAAAGATGGGTGAAAGTTGAAAAATTTCATTTTTAGCCATCTTTTGTAAACTATCTCATGAAACATTACATCTAATGCATAGATTTATGCAATCATGCCCAATGATTGGAAATTAAGTGGAAATTCAAAGTTTGAAAAAAAAAAAAAAAAAATTGGGACGTATGGAACATTTTGAAATTTTGTTTAAAAAACTATTAAATTTTAAACTAAAAAAAAGTATTCATTGTTTTTGCACCGTTTTTTTTTAAATGCTTTTAGATGTAGTAAGTATACAAGCACACAAAGTTTCAAACGTATAAATCAATAATTGAAAAAACACATTTTTTGTATCCACTGTAGCCTTAATACACAAGTATCGTGTTCATAACTCAGCAATATACATTTATTTCTTACTTAAATTGAATTCTTAGGGGAATTCATTATTGCAGATTCTTAACAATTCACGCCAGTAAAATTAAATTTTGCTATTTAACAATACGTAAAAAAATGTGACATTTCGTTCAGGGTCTTAGATGTAAAAAAAAATCACATGATTCATTAGATAACTTTTTCTGCTTTATTTACCAAAAATCTGGTAATGAGGTTTAAATCATCGACAAAAGCTACACCTGTGTACAAAATTTCACGTTTATAGGCTTTACCATTTTCCCGTGTCACACACCCGAAACACATAAATTCATGACTCATAACAAAGAATTTATTTCTAACTTGAGGAAATTTTCTTTGTTGTAGAATCTTGAGTATTAGAAATTAAGTTAAAATTTAGTTTTGCATGCAGTTTATTACTTACAGTCCAGATACTAGTTACAAATAGAAAGTTGAATATTCGTATACTTTTGTTTAAGACAAAAAAATTCTTACGAAACAAAATATAGAGCTACTTCGCGTAGTACAAAATATATTTGTTTCTTCTTGACACTAACACTAAAAGATGTCAGGTTGCGAAGCAAAGTTTAATTTAAAAAACTGAATTACAAATTCGAAGGAGATTTTACTAGAATTATGTCGTCTAAAGTAATGTCCAAAAGTGTCTGATGCACAGGGCAGGTAAACTTACGAGTTAATTACTGCTCGTAATTTAGAAAATCACTACAGAAAAAACAATACATGTTTTTGGGCTCAACTAATCACAAAAGTATAGCACCTGTACTAAGTTATTATTTTCTTAGCATAACATACGTCATATACCTATGTATCAAAATGTAAGAAAAGAAAATGTAATTCACTTGACGGGTGAATCACTAATATGCAGGTAGAAGAAGTGTTCCTCATTTAAAAATTCTCCATTAATAAATACTTTTTAGCAATTCAACTGAATTGGTTAAGTAGCATGAAATAGTGATATTTTTTTAAAGTAAATCTGGACTTCATATCTGGAGTCTACTTTTTTCCTCTGTTGCGTTTCATGTTTTCTAAAAGAATATGTTTTCACGGTCTGGGAAAACATTTATATTTACTCATTCTCTGCTGATACACTGTAAAAAATAAATGGTGTTTTTACAGTATAATACAGCTAATTTTATTACAATAAACTGTAAAAATTTGTCATTTTACAGTAATAAACTAAAATTTATACTTTTACAGTACTAAACTGTAAAATTGCTGATTTTGCAGTTCCAAACTGCAAAATTGCTAATTTTAAAGTTCATTACCGTGCATTTTACAGTTTCAATCTGGAACCTCTGCTGCCAGTATTACTGGTGTTTTTTCAGTATAATACAGCTAAATTTTACGTCAATAAACTGTAAAATTGCTAATTTTACAATAATAAACTGCAAAATCGCTAGTTTACAGTTTGTTGCTGTGCATTTTACTGTTTTAAATTGGAACCGCTGCAGTATTATACTGTAAAAACTACATTTTTTGCAGTATACGGGAGCGATCGTTCTCTTCTCTTCCCTCTGCACGAGCCTGTTTGCTCTCGCGCTTTGTCTCGCTGGCCGACTTCCCAGAAAGAGTTGCGCCTGACTGTGCAACGCACCTCGTTTTCCCGGTTTTGGTTATGTTTACTTTTTCTTCATCCAAACCTTTATTATATATGCCGATTTGAATGACAAAAAAAAAAAAGTTAGATGTCTCGTTTCAAATATAAGGCATTGTAACAAGCTTATAGAAAATATCTTTGCAAAGATTTTTATCTGATGCATTTTTGCGTTTGATTTTAACAAGCGTCCTTCAGATGTGTTGGTTAAAAGTCAAATATTTAAAAAAAAATCAATTTTAAAGCGTCAAGTTAAGAAACATAATATATAATTGTTAATGTTTGAAATATAAAAATTGAAAAGATATTTCACAAAAGATTCCAGTTTTTTTGGACTTCTAAACCATGCGTACAAAATATTAAAATAGACAATTGATTCAACGTAACTTTTGTACACTAACTCACAGAGACCTCGCTAAGCATTCGCCACCTCACCAAATGCCATAAAATGGTTAAGTCAATAACTTTGAAGAAACTTTGATTTGGTGCATGTATTGACGAATAGAAAATTTTCCAAAATTTCCCCAGAAAAACATATTTCCTTTAATGCTCAAAATTGTCAAAATGTTGTTTAAAATCCCGCTAGAATGACAAAAAATACTGAAATTTTGAGGTAGACTAAAAATTGAATGTCTTATGCATTGTTATTAAATGCAAAATATTTCGAATATGAGTAAATTCGTACAGAAGTACTATTCAGAATGAAGAATATTTTTCACGTAAGTTGTATAAAAATAATCCAATCACTAAAGCATTTCATAACATTTATCTGATGCATATTCATTAATTATTTTCCTTTAAGGTTTGAGATTCAGTAATTTTGTTACGTAACCTAACTTTAAACGTAAACGGTTCGGAATATTATTTTAATTTTTTCCAGCGTGTTCTTGCATAGTTTGTAGGTTGATTTCAATTGAAAAAACGTTTTTCAACAAAGTATTTTAGATTTTAAAAATAGTTGAACAGTTTATGATCTTTCTAATCCTTGTCAAATATGAAATTGTTATATCGCTTAGAAAACAATCGAAATTAATCAAAATAATCAAATTTACATTCAAAACAAATTTTCTTAACTTAGAAAATCGTAAAAAAAAAAGATTGAAAATCCCATTTTAAGACCGGTTGGCTTAAAATTAACCAGATAGCAATGCAAATAATCTTATTAGTAATACTCATTAACTCAATAGAAATGGTTTTCATCTTTATGAAAGACAGCTGCCGCAGCTCTGAAACCGCAAAACCCACCATTTACCGTTTCAAATAGCGAGTTAACTACGTGTAAAGTGCTTTGTGGACAAATGTGTTGAAAATAAAATTGGTGTTTTAATTTATTAAACTTAAACCATAAACGTAGATCTTTCGTTAAAAGATGTGCTATAAAAACAGTTGCATAGCGCAGGGAGACGAAAAAAGTGATTTCTATATGTATTTATTACTTTTATTTATTTATATATCTACCTATGTGTATCTCTATCAATTTATGTATGTTTCTTTTATATAGAGCTCTCTACTTTTCTACACGTCTTATATATTTATCTATTTATATTTGTCTAAACCTATATATCCCTATACCAAGCTGCATATGTAATACTATCTATCAATATCTATTTAACGATCTCCCTTTACGTACGAGTATATCTATTTATATTCATCTGTATCCATCTCTCTCGATCTATTTATTTATATTCATCTATATTCATCTCTCTTTGTCTATTTGTATGTGTATATTGCTTATGTATATCAACCTACTTATCTACACATCTATATATTTCTCTTCAGTTTTGTCTATATATGTCTATCCCTACTCCTAACTTCATCGATGTAATATTATGTCTCAATATATTTCGATCGATCTCTATCTACGAGTATATCTATTTATATTAATCTGTATCCATCTCGCTATCTATTTGTCTATGTATATTTCTTATGTATATCTATATACTTATCTACATATTTATACCTTTCTCTTTGTATTTGTCTATAACTATCTATTCTTATACTTAGCTACATCTATGTAATATTATCTATCAATATCTATCAGATTGATCTCTATTTACCTCCGAATATATCTATTTATATTCACCTGGTGTCCATTTCTCTCAATCAATTTCTCTACATCTCTTTCTGTATCTCTATTCTGCCCCCCGCATCAAAAATTTCGCTTTACGCCACTGATAAAAGATACGGAAGCTCTTGTAAATAAAATACTGACACTGAATCACACGGTACTGTTCCCATCTCGTTCATTCAAACATTTTTTATTTGATTGCTTCCATTATTCCTTTTATGTGGGACTAGGAAAGCAGAGATGCGTCTGTCAACGCTCGCCATATTGGGACGTTATTTGGGCTACGCGAACTTCTCTTCGCAGTCACTTCCTTTTTGGAGGATTGTCGCCGATGTTCTTCGATGAATTGTAAACAATGAGATTGCGAACTGTTTAGCAACTCGAGTTTCTGCTCCGGCAGTAAGTTCATAAAATTCATTATCGCTGGAAGTGATAAAAAAAAAGGAAGCTGTCTGATTGAATAAGAATTTCTTTGTCTTCTAGTTAGATAGTAGTTCACAGACACAACAAAGCCTGAATGCTTTGATTTTCGAATTGGAAGAATTTGATTGGGAAGAATTTTCATCGCAGTGAACTGTCTTTCCCCTTTGAAAAATGCAAAGCTTCAACTTGAAGAGCATACTTTTCAGCAGATTTAAAAAAAAAATTCTTTCTTTAGGAAGTATTCTCCACATTTGACTTAATTGTCATTTACGATTTTTTTTTTTTGCGAATTTAGTTAGGAAGTATAGCAGGTTTTAAAGGAAGCAACTAAGACTCATGAATTTTATTACATCTGCCTTGTCAATAAATGCCAATTAATTACATTTTCCGCTGGATGTAACTATTTCTTAATGTGTTAATGAAGATAAAAACTTTCATGATATTGCTAATAAAACTGTATTACGTATGTATCGGATAATAAACACTGATTGAAAATGAGCATTAAACTTTACACCTCCCCGTCGTTTCCTGAAGCAGAATTATCTGAGCTAATTAAGTGAATCATTTTTTATTTATGACTACAACTAGACTTCGTATTTTGAAAGCAAAAAAAGAGAAACAACGGTGTAGATTGTGAAACTAGTGTAACGCAATATTTTAATTGGTCAGATGCCGGGGTAAACATTAAAATACGTAACATATAATAATTTTTTTCCTCTTTCAAGTATCTTTAGTTGTCTTGAGTTGGATGTCTTTCTCTTGGCTACTGAAACCCTGCCGCTAAGTCTGATAAATATAAAAATAAAACCTCCTGTATATTAACAAGCGGGAGAAAATTCTTGCTATAAATGCTATCTAGAGAAACTTGGATGAAACTTTTAAAGCACAATACGTATTGAGTCAAAAAAAAAAAAATAAACGAATTTTGCTTTTTCTTTCTTGATTTCTTTCTCTTTTTTTAATAGGATTTTTTTTTTCATTGTCATGAAAATTGCATTTTCTGTTTTCAGAATTTAAACTAAAAATCAGTTCTACGCTCGAATCAAATTTAAGATAAAAATGCGTATACAATGTTGCTGAATCCATTTTTGTGGATGTGACATCTGCACCGATAGATTTGTTCTTTAATCCAGTAATTTTAAGTTTCAGCTTTTATTAGACTAATTTTTCTGCTTAGGTTTTCAAACAAAATGTGAAGTTCTTCTAGTTTTGTTCTTTTTTCTCTTTTCTCAATAGAAAAATTGGTTTTTTGTTGCAATGAAAACTACATTTTGTATTTAACATTTTCTACATTCAGTCAAATCTAAGACAAAAATGCATTCAAGTAATTTTTAAATATGGCTTTTAATTTTTATGTATTTGAGTATGAGTAACTATTATGTAAACAAAAGTCAACATTCTAAAAAGGTTTCTTTAATTAAATTATAGTAATTTATGTATGATGCAGGTGTGACGTTGAAAGTCATACTAGTAACATCTACAATTATATTTTAGATGTTGATACGTTGTGTTAAGACACTTAATGATTACCGAATTTCAAATATTTAAATAAATATGTATTTAAAAATAAATAAATAGAATCCGGAAGCTCCTAGAACATATCTGATAATATATAAATACAAATATCACACCGATAGTAACGGATTTATTTATGTATTTTTCTTTAGTTAAGTTTTTAATTTTAAATACAAATTAATATATATAAATTTAAGTATAATTTCAAATATTTATAAAAAAAAAAGTAAAATTGATTGCGGGATTGAACATACAATGCTTCAAATTCAGCCTGGATGTTTGTTTCTTGCTGAGACTTTCGGACCTGAAACGGACTTGAAATGCAAAGACCCGCTCCGCTTTCTGCCCGAGATGCTTTGGGAGAGGAGGGATGCGGAGGAAGAGAAGCGGAGGAGAAAAGATTCCGAGGCGTGCGGTCGAATCCCGCTGCGCCGGTGTTCTACAGGGAGGGTCTCAGGACGTACCGGCCGTCCTCGCACGCAATCTTTCGACCTTGTGCACGTGGGGGGAGAGATACTCCTGCGGAATGCAAAGCATGTGGACTGGAACGGAAATGGCTTCAGAACTGGATTCGGAGAGAGGGAGGTAGGGTGTGGGGCCGATGAGGATGATTTGGAAAAGGATACAAGAGCGTCTTAACTATTAGTTATCAGGTTTTTTTATATGCTGCTCAAACACAACCCGGAAATGGAAACTTTTTAATGAAACCTGATTTAGCTTTAAGTCTATTACTTCTAAATAAAATAATTAAAGAGTATGTAGAGGAAAATTACAACGTTAAGGAGGCACAAATAAGCAGGGATACTGCAGACACGTGTTTCGGGGCTACAACGAACCCCCCCCCCCCACTATTTTTTTTTCGATGTAAGAAGCGTGAGCTTCTATAAAAGCTTTTATAAGCTAATAAAAGCTTTTATCGGATGAAGAATCATCCAATAAAAGCTTTTAACGATATGATTCTTCATTAGGGTGGGGCGAAAAATAAAAAGTTTTTCAGATCAACTTCTAATAGTTGCCAAAAGTTGTCTTTGGTGATAGTTAGCTTTTGTGTAAAATTTGAGAAAAATCGGTTAATATCTTCAGGGGGCGCTGCGATCGCAAAGTTTTATCATAGCTTTTATCGGGATTTTATGGTTAAAGTATGGAAAACAAAGCCGTTAGCTAGTCTCATTGCATTTTTTACTCATAAGATATATTCGTGCATTCAAAGCATATGAAATAACTCATATATATTTTTTTTTATATGATATATTTATATTTCAAGCATTTAAAAAGAAACAAAAACGTGAAAAAAAGGGATTTTTTTAAAATATAAATATATCATGTAAAATAATGTTTGTGAGCCATTTCATATGCTTTTAATGCATGAAAACATCTTTTGAGTAAAAAAAACGCAAAGAGACTAGCTAAATTCATTCTTTTTGATATTTTAAATAATAAAATCCATAACGAAGCTATGGTAAAACTTTGCGATCGCAGCGCCCCCTGAAGATATTAACCGATTTTTCTTAAATTTTGCACAAAAGCTAACTATCACCAAAGACAACGTTTGGCAACTATTAGAAGTTGATCTGAAAAACTTTTTATTTTTCGCCCCACCCTATTCTTCATCCTAAAGCTCACACTTCTTGCATTGAAACAGGGGTTCCTTGTAGCCCCGAAACACGTGTCTGCAGTATCCCTGCTTATTTGAGCCTCCTTAACGTTGTATTTTTCCTCTACATCAACAGCACAAAGGTATTTATAAACTTTAATTAAAGAGTATGACAATTGAGTCCTATATTTTGATCTTTAAGACAAGTGTGAGTGAAATAATACAATAAATGCAATACAATACAATCAGTGAGTACAATAAAACTATCTATATATATAAAAATGAATGTATGTATTTATATTTGTATGTTTGTTCCTTACACAAATCCACAATTTTCGTCAGATGTTCATCAAACTTGGAACAGTGGTTTCTTGATGCACTAGAATTCACATAAGCGTGGTTCTGAAATTTAAAACAAAATACAAAAAGCTCAAAATTCAAATTTTTTGTCTCAAAATGGCCATTTTCTTTCAATTTTGAATAGATATTGTAATAGAGATAAGCCTTTAAGCATACAAACTGATAAAATTTAACATATATGAATATGAGTATTTTCCAACAAAGATTAAGATTAACAATGAATTATCAATTTAAGACTCACCTATTTCATTTTAGCATGAAATAAGTTAAACATAATGCAATACCGGGCAACGACGGGTAATAACTAGTCACAGATAATTTTCATGATTTCTCATTGCAAGTTAGGAGAAAAATGAATTAATTGTTGTAGTGATATATAACTAAATAAATAAATTAACATAAATATTATTTATATTTATTTATCGTAACTTATGTTCATGCCCACATAGTCTGCAATCTTGTCTAACCTAAAACTTTACGGAGAAGGAAAATGTGCTCCAATGATTTCCGTCAAAATTAAGCTCTGTAAGGGAGCGAGAGGACCCTAATTTTAAAGGTTGAATTTGAATTAAAATACCAATAACGATGATTCTATGTATATTTGTATGTGTAATATAATTATAATGTTTATGGTAATCATTACATTTTTATTTCATAGTGTTGATTTGAATTTTTTTCCCCCTTTCTTCAGGTCCTCTGCAGTTGAAGTCTTATTCCCCCCGCAGCCGCAGTAGCTCACCAAACGTGGACCTTCTACAGTTCCAAAGAGTGCCTTCAGATCCTCCTCTCCCTTCAGAGTGGGGTGAAACTCAAATAAAAAAAGAGCAACAGTGGAATCCTGTGGAAATTCCGCACAGCACACCAGTTACTACTCATAGTAAGTTCTTCTTTCAATGTACCTACGTAACAATGTAACATGCTGATGATCAATATAATGGTAGATTTATTTTTTGGGACAGCAACAAAGATGATTTTTTAAATATAATGTTGCTATCGGAATCAAACTCACTGCAAGGGATTAATCTATACCAGTAGTGCCCAATCTTTTTTTTCCGTGGGCCCCAGATCATTTACAGCCCACAGATCATGGGCCAGAGCACATATAAAATTTCAAAATGTTTTACTTTTTCCTAAATGAATTGTGAAAGTATGGGAAAGTAAAGAATATTGCTAAACAATAATTGTTATCTTTACTTGGTGTTTATCTTATTAAATAAAACTGTTTTTCAGAAACTATTTTCTAAATATTTGGCTTCAAGTTTGTAATATTGTCAATAATCAAATCGCGCTGTTCGAGTTGTAACACTGATCAGGTAGTAGGGCGCTTTACTTAAATTATGTAGAATGCTTCGAAAGTAAATGCTAACTTTTTTCCGCCATTGCAATGGCTGGTAATCCATAATGAGTGTCCTTAAAATAAGATTTTCCTTTTCACCTAGTGCGTAACTTTTTGTAGTTATGCCACGGAGAGATGGCAGATGAACTAGAAGCGGAATCAAAACACTTCATTTTTCAGCAGCAAGTACGCGTAAAGAAGTAAAATTTTTATAGTCTCTTTTTCTCGCTGATCCTACCGCCTACAAAAAGACGTGTTTTGTTTTCACTTTCAGTTCATCTGTCATCTCTCCATAGCACAACTAAACAAGCCACATTTTTTGAACTTGATCGGAGTAGAGTATCATCTATTCAAATAATAATAATAAAAAAAAACTGTATCTTTAAAAGTTCATTTTAAATCTCCAGCCAAGAAGTTCACTCAAACAGAGTGATAACGATTGAAAAATATACTGCTTAATGTAATCATGTTTATTATTAAAAACATAAAACAAAAGAAAGAGAAAAGGATGAAACTGAGAGAAAACATTCAGTCGATCCTTTTAAGGTAAATAATATTTTAGTTTGCCAAAAGTAAATAAGTAGCAATTTAGGTATACCATTCGCAGTACATAAAATTGTGCAAAAATAAATTCTTTAAAAAAGTATCTTGTAAGCATCTAAAGTTTTATTGGAAATAATGTAATTATACTCCTTCAATCTTATGATTTGAAATAAATGGCTTTGCACTCTCTTTCGTGCAAAATGCACTTCTTTTCTAACGCTATTTCCAGAAATAGCAGAGGATAACAATAAGACAACTCTGACAACCTTAATGGGAATCCGGTTTCCTCCCTTTAATCTAACCACTGACATTCTAATTGCGAGCACCATTCCCGCTCGGAATTTCGTGTGATGAGATCCATCCTCCGTAACCGATGACAGATCTTTCAATTGAGGATCCCTGGAACGGCAGATGCCGATCCTGTGTCATTTCCGGTGTGCAAGACTACCTGTTCTGTCCTCCGCTGCCCACGCCGATTTGTAGCCTTCAGAAGGCCGGTGACTCAGCACTTTGATGCGGCGAGAGACCTTTCCGGTATTGGCGTGTGAGAGGTTTTGTTCAATCTTTTTTCCCGCTATTTTTTTAATGAATTTTCGTGCTTTTGGGCATTGTAGCGAGTTTTGTGCTTCGGACATGAGCTGGCAATTATGTACACAATCTTCTCCGAAACTCCTTGTCTCGTTTCATTACGCAATGGGATTTTTTGTATTTCTGTTGATTTTCCTTTTGAAAACGTTGTGAATAATATTTGGACATGTAGAATCTTTCTGGAGACTCCTCATTTCGCGTAATTGTTGAAAGTGTAGGAGTGATCTTAACGCTTTGGTTAGGTGGACTTGCAAAAGATCGAGTAGTCGAAATAACTCTTAGAAAAACTAACTTTTTACTGTCAAGTTGACAGTAAAAAGTTAGTTTTTCTCATAAGAAAGTTGGAAACGTCGACTTTCTATTTAGGCTTTTTTTTTTTTTTTTTTGAAAAACAAAAATACGTTTTAAAACAGTTAAAATATTTAACTTTGATTAAAAAAAATTTTGATCGATTTTAAAGATATAGAATTGATGTAAAGTTTATGTTTTAAAGTTTTTTACATATTTTCGCTAAAAAATTCATTATCATGTCAAAAATTTATTTTAAAAATTCAAGCCAAATCTTTCAAATACAGAAGTTTATTTCAGTATTTAAAAAAAAAGCTGATGAAATTACGTAAAAGTTAAAAAAAATGACAATTTTTTTTTTGAAAATTCATTTTCCAAGCAGCGACATTTCTAGACTTTGTAATTAAAAGAAAACGAAATTTTAAAGGTTCGCAGCCATGCGAAAATGCCATGCTCAAATTCTAATTCCCCCCACAGTTTTGAGCTTCATACTTCTAAAAGTAGAAATGATCCCTGATTTAGTTAATTTAATTAATTAAATTAGATCAATTTTTCTTTTTTGCAAAATTCTCACTCACGCCTGTTCATGTAATCATCTCTTCGAGCTCTCACTTCCTACCCAAATGCGCCCCCAACGCATACTTCCCTATTTAACATTTTTGTCCAAGCAACCAGCTCCACAGTTTATCGTTCGCATAAATCCCCAGCCCGCTCTTTCGGTTCCGGTTTGAGGGGATTTCCAACCCTCATTTTTCCGTCTCCGAAACGGAAAGGAATAAGGAGACCGCTGACCCTCGCACCGGACACCTGTGACCTACTCTTTCTCGCATTTCTCGACCCAGCAGAAAGTGACCTGGATCGGGATGGGACTTTCCCCCAGGTGGGGACGGGATCTATTCCGCGAATGCCGTCTGGGCTTTGACAGCTGATGAAATAAAATTCGCGATTGCGAATTATTGAAATGGACATTTTATCACTATTTTGAACTAAAACTTATAAAAGTCCTTGAATTATCCTTATCCAAAATCAGCGAAAGTCGAGGTGGGGTAATGCAATGTGTAGAAAATTTTTGTTGAATTAATTCTTTAATTTAATACAGGGGACGCCGGTTAATTCAGTGTTTAATTGAATTAAACTTTAAAAAACAAAAATATCCAGCTTTAATGAAGTAGCCAGTTTATTGAATCAGAACTTTAGAATAAACGTGGTTCATAAAAGCTGCGGTCACTGTATTTATATTATATCATTGGAACTTGTTTTTTAAGCATATATACAATATTATTATAATTATTTTAAAGTTTTACGAAGCTTTCTCTATGAAGGAAAATTGTCGCAAGAAAAAGCAGGTAATTGCTCAGTTAATTAAAGCTGAATCTCTTCTTTTGTATTGCTAATATTTTTTTTGTTCTTAAGCTTCTTTTGATGTTTTTCTTTATTTCATGTTCAAATATCATTTTTCTTAATTTTGTCAGAAACGTAGTAGGATTTTTTTAAATTCTTGTTTGTCCATAAAGAAAGTACTTAAACCCTGCACAATACTGACGACCTCAATATTTGATGCTAAAATTGATTTTTTTCTTCTGGCACGCTTTTCTTAAACTAACTCACTGAATTGAAGTTATTTCTGTTAGTTATCGTGTTTCTGTAAAAAGAGAACACTTTAATGTGGACTTATCTAAGTAAGTCAATTGGTGCATCTCAAGGGTCCACCAGTGAGGGCTAAGACAAAATAATTACATAGGTTTCTGGTTTTCCTCCTTTTTTTTGAAGGGCTTTTTTTGAGGGGGAGGAATATTTTTTTTTACCTCTTTGGGGGGGAGGGGGTTAATTTTGTGCAGATTCTGTGTTAGATTTGAAGGGGTGCTTAATCGCTCTTGGCTACAATGAACAACTCTGAATCGGCTCAATTGATGCAACAGGCAGCAAAGCGTAGAAGCTATTTTTCACCTTCTGGACATCACGATTAATGTAAGGGAGCTGTAGTCTGTACTCTACTTAAAATAATATTTGAAACGCAAAATATACTCATATACAACCCTCTCTTTTGTGCATGAAAACAGTTCTATGATAAAACACGGCAAAACTAAATCAAAGAGAGTCATCCTGAACTTAATCTACTCATCATTGTTGCAACCACACAGCTCGTTTCGTGTTTAATGTCGCGACCCTCCTCTGACCGGATGCCTCCGTGATTTGCCGTAAATAACACCCTTTCAGCGCCGCCCGTTCCACGAACTGCAACGCATAGTACCTGATTTCATCTGCCTCCTCCGGGGTCGTCATGGAGATTCCCGGTGCTCCGTGATCAACTTCAAAACAAGCCGGTGCCTCGAGCACGTGGAACCAAAAAAAGCAAAAAAAAAAAGATTTCAGAATTCTACCATTTCCGTCATCCTTCCCGCCATTCTGACGACGGGGCCCAAAACCGCAGCCCTGAAATATCAAGCATGAAAAAAATGTGAAAGACAGGTGGAATGGATCGAAGAAAGGGAAGATGGAGTGAAAAAAATATCATTAAGAGGGCGGATTTCGTACAACATAGTCTCTCTTTTGACTCTTTCTTTTTCTTGTCTTCGTCTTTTTGCGCGTGCGGTAGGCAATATGGGTTAGGCCACGCGTTTTGCAGGGATTAGCGCTGGTAATTTGTAACTGTGCACTGTCTACGGAGTGGAGTCAATTTGGCGCGTACTTGAATCATCACATTTGAGTCACTATTTTTGAATGCATCCGTCTCCCTTTCTGATTGTAGTGTGATGACAGCGGATTTGCCGGGCGTTTGTCGTAAACTTTGAGGAGTTATACAACAGGAGTGAAACTTAAGCACTCCTCAGTCGCGTCTCTCTGGCTATATAGTGTATAGTTGTAGGCCGGAAGTTTTTTTTTAACTCTTTTTCTTTTTTTGTTCTATCAGAATTATTCTTAATTAATTAAATTGAAATCAATTCTCTGTTAATCTGTACTATACGCTGCTCTCTGTGTCTTCTAAAAAGGGGTAAAGAAAATTTCGAAGGAACAAATGCGATAAGTTACTACAACTATTTCCGAAACAGTTTTACATATTCTAAAGCGGTTTAAATTAGAGTCTACTAGTTTGACGTTCTTTATTGTTCGAAAATTTCAGTTGTTGTCTACGAAAACAAAGATACTTGTGAGATATAGCTGCAATAAATAGAAATAATAATGCTCTCCCTAATCGTATGCAAAAAATAGGAGGTAATACTTAGGATTGATAAATTCTATTATCCAGTCGTATGATGCAACTGAACATTTACCATAGGCTGTTATTGAGAGTTGAAATTTGAATGTAAATTGTTTTAAACTAATCTCTGGCTTAATTTTTAGCAACGTGCTCTTTTTTTTTTATCAAAACTTATGATTATAGACATCATTCCCTCTACACCTCTTATATTGCAGGAAGAGTAAGCAACTTTCGAAAGAAAGTTCGTTTTCTAAAACGATATAAACAAGAGATTCCCGACATTCCGAGACACGCTTTATTTTCCACAAATTTGTTGTGTTAAAATGGAGCAAAATATGCTTTTTGTGTTGGAGAAATTAATTTCATTTAAAAATTATAAAGGCAATTTCTTTTCGACACATTGAATTATTAAAACACAATTTAGATCTTAAGGCTATGGAAAACGAGACTTTTAATTAGTTATTTAAGTCAATATGCTACAAAAGAACATTTCAGTTATTGGTTCATTAAAACAATTTTACGGCTACTGTTTTGTAAAAAATTCAGATGTTGAATTAATGTCTTCGTAACTTCGCTTTCTCTCTCTCCCTCCCTCCCTCTCTCGCTCCCTTTCTTTGTGTCTCAGCAATATATTTGATGTAAAATAAATAATGATTATACATTCCCAAAAATAAAAATAAATTAAATTAAATTAAATTTAAAAAAGTAAAAAAAAGTTGTTTGTCTTCTTGAACGGCGAGAGAACTATTTTGTTGTCCATTTAGGTTATAAATTTTAATACTCTTTCACGATTTTATTACTTGTCGTTCATTATATTGTCTGAAAAATAAAATGTTAAAATATCATCTCTGCTTAAAGATTCTTCAAATGTCCAAGTCAACTGAACATTCGATAGAGATAAATCTGGACGATGCGTGGGATAGATATTGCTTTACTTTCTTTTATTTTTCTTTCTTTCTTTTTTTTATATGCGATATTGTTTCTAACTTGAGGAGTTAACATTTAGAGTAATCATTTTTGACATCACAAAATTGCATTGAAAAATATCAAGATTAATAATCTGTTTATTTCAATGTGCAATGAAACTCTTTTATAAAACTACCCAAAGGCCCAAAATATTTATGACACTATAGCCAAGTGACTCTATAGACGTTCATCATTTCTGTTTGTAGGCTAATACAGAAATTGCAATTTTTTGCCGTTATGAAAGAGTTGTTTCAAAAATCAAAACCTAGTTCAACTATATTTCATAACTCACTATTTTATTTTTAATAATTTTGTATTACTCTTGCTCATGTTTTTAATATTCCAGATAAAAAATTAATAATTAGATAAATGCTAAATTTAACTACTAATCTTCATGCTACTTTCCCCAATTTTATTGAAAAAGTTGTTAATATTTTGAAACAACTATAAAAACTTTTTTCTTTTCAAATTATCTTACAGTTGGATATGTTAACTTGTTTACATAATGATGTGCTTGCTTTTAAATTACTATACCCATTTTCTTGCATTATTTAGGCATTTCTTCATCGACTTCCGCTATCCCGTGGATGATATCCCCTGGCCCTTCCCAGCCGCAGTACTTGATGCCGTCCACGCCTGTCGTCTTGGGCGGAGAGTCCGAGGGAACTGTCTCGTCCATTGTTACAACCTCATCTACTTCAGGTAAGGACAGACGCGAAAACATTTCTCTCGAGGCAACTCTAAATGCTTGAAAAATGAAATGAATGACTTTTATGGAAAATATGGGAAAAAATATACAGGGTGAATCTGAAAAAGAGGGTCAAATTGTTAAGGGTGACAGAGCACATCTAGGCGATTCTTTGAGGGCTTTCTACAGAAGTTAAATAGTACAAAAGTTTTCTCTTGAGCCATACTGTCCATTCGTGAAAGCCGCGCCTAGCACTCGCGAACAGTTTCACTTAAAAAAGGGTAGATGGGTTGTGCGTGTTAACTTTCCGAAGTTTTCAATTTAAAACTTGCATTTGTTGTATCCTTTTGACATATTTAGCATCGTTCCACGTTGTTTGATACGGCTCAAAATGCTTCTTATTAGTCTTCTCCTTATTGTTATCTTACCAAACGCCCCTATTTCGGTAAGATCAGAGAAGACCTGACGCATGCGTAAGGGCGCGGAATGTTTCATCAAAGAAGATAAAACAGTACATGAAATTAAATAGTTATTTTTAGATGGATAAAATCAACAAACGCAAAAGTTGGAAAATTATTGCATAACGTATATGTTTTGGGATTTAAAGTTTAACCTTTAACATAAACGTGTTTAAAGGAAAATTCTCTCCTCCTTGAAATTATGTGCATGACATAAATCAATGTTTAGTCATAAAACTTTCAAAACGTATTCAATTACCCAACAGCAAGTATTAATTCCAAAGTCGCCATTGTGCCATAACGAGTCTAATTCACACTAAGGTAGTAATGTATTTTTAAAATTTTTGTACTGAACATACATTTAATTGATTATTTATTTTTATTTCAGCTTTAACATCGAGTTTTCTAGATGTTGGAGCGTCATCTGCATCACAGCAACTTCTTGAAAGCAACTTTATGAACTTGGATCTTGTGTATGAAAACTTGACATCAGGTCAAACCTCTGTCGACGAGAAAGCCCCAAAGATTTCTCGGCAAGATACTTTTAGTCGTCAAGACATCTTCGGTGATAAAAATTTTGACTTGGGTATTACCGCGACTTCTGTTGAACATACCAACTCTTACAAGTCATCTTACGTGTCTGCAACTTCCGCGCCTTTGTACCCATGCTATTCTACAGAGATACCAAACAGTTCGACTTCGTTTTTCGCTCCAAGCTCTCAGGGATTATTGCAAGACAACAGTGATACGGCAGCTGGTGGACTTGTGTCTTCTATTATCCCAAGTCGGTCCGAGCCACCATTGGTGCTAGGAGGTTCCTCCTGTTTACCCACTTACAATTTCCCATCATCCAACGTCGTGGATTCATCTTCATCTCTCGCCTTCAAGCCATCTTCTATAGACTTTTACACATCATCTTCAGAGTACTCTCCTGGTCTGTTGACTATGGCTGCCAACGTTTTATCTTCAACCCCAACCAGTGATCTGACTTCCTTCACAATGGACATTTTCGAAACCGGTTTAAGGACTCCAACAATTCCTGCAGTGACAGTTTCAACCTCATTTGCGATTCCATCGACTGAATCTTTTTCGTCTGTGATGCATACAGAACAAATAGCAAGTACAAGCAGTTTCGAAAACATACCATCATCAGTGTCATCGACTGTAAGCTCAAGCTCTCTTTTATCGTCTGATATTTGGAGGCCTTGCTGACGGCCTTGATGCAAAAGGATCAATAAACGTTTTTAGCATAACTAATTTATGAAAGAACTGCTCTTCACATAGTGCCTTTAAAATTCACTATTTTAGTAAGGAGGTTATAAAAAGTATTTTTAACTATTTCTGTGTGATCAAGCAAAAACTGATGTTGCTGTTTTATTTATTTGTATTTCGCTAATATTTAATTCCCCGTTGTTGACTGTTGTTGGTAAATAAAACAAATGCATAGTTGAAATTAGTGAAAGTTAATTTTTTATGCATTGAGACATTAAAAAAATTCATATTGCTCGGACATCATGCTATTTAAGCATGAAAAAAAAAGTTCTTGAGACAACAGAGCTCCCACACTTCTCTTCTTAGAAACCGTTGTCGAAAAGTCTCAAAATACAAATCGTGACTGAAATTAAGTTGATAAAAAGCAAAGGATTCTAGAAGTTAAGGAAGCAGGTGATTGGGAGAAGCAAAGGGAAAACTAAAACTGGTAATAACCAGTATAATTGGTAGAACCTCTCCTTTATTTTGGAGTAAGAGATAGTCGTATCCCTGGTGGACTCTACTATACCGCTACTATTTTTGGTAGGCGCTACTATTTTAAGAAACAAATTTCATTAAAATCTACCTAAGATCTGAACTTCAAACGTGATTTACTATAATGTCCACTGACATCCCTTTGCTTATCAGTGCCTCAATTTATAAGACATTTAAAATTTATTAAAGATTAGCTGCACCCCTAAACAGAACCCGGTGCATTATTGCTTTCAATAACATTTGCAATGACTATGTTTAGCTTAATCACTTCATTCTGCCGAAAATGCTTTAAATCTTTATGTCTCAAGTTAATTTAGCAATGACTTTTTACATATATTTTTGTTTTGTTTTTTAAGTTGAAAATACATCAAACAACATATATGACGAGTAAAAAAAATTGAAAATCAGTAGGGTCTAAGGCCCCCTACGCCTTAACCCTTAAGAAAACTTTCCGATCGCAGGTACCATCTGTCGACCTCTCAGCAAAGTACAAGGAGTGGTACCTTCAAGTACCAGCATGATTCTAACCATTTAGAATTCATAATACTAAATTAATATAAGCGGACTTCTGAGTCACGTCGGGGCATAAAGGGTTAACGAAAAAAATTCAATTGTAAATGTTAGACCAAGTAAATACGTGTAAGTGTGTTATGGATTACTGATGCATATTAACCCGTTAATGCCTAGCGTCCCTTTTTAGGGACGGTCCAAAAAAGGATATGAATTTCCTCAAAATGAACATTTCAACCAAATTAATAGTGTTCAATTAGTACCTTGGTATTGCGTCAATTCGTTAGTGACAGATTGCAGCACTTAACTATTGTAAAGTGTGTTCTGTAGCAGTTTTAATATGATCTTCATCAAAAATTACGTCATTCACAATCTCAAGAAAAAAGCTAAGTTTTCAAAGTTATTCCCAGCTTCCCAGTTTATGTTAATTGCTGATTCTATTTCTTCTTATAAAATGTCTTTTTAAACATTATATCGTAGGCAGAAAAAATTTTAGTAAAAAAAGTATGTACCCTCTGGGGTCTATCGTAACTTTTAAGGGACGATTTTTCTTTCCTTAATAAAAAAATTATTTTTTGCATAATATTGTTTTTATTATTTTTCCTGTCCATTAAGCACTGTTTGTAACCAGTATAAAAAATATCTTTGGAAAATAAATTGTCAGGGATTAATGGGCTAAAATATGAACTTGATTGGTAAAGATACTTTACTATTACAAAATGGTTGATTTGTTGATCTGCTTAAGTTATATTTTTTGTCTTCAAGAATACAGAAAAATGTTTCGAAGATTCGACATTTTAGATCAAAGCAGCAATAACAAGAAGTTCTGTCAAGAACTAAACGAACCTACTTTCCCGTACATCGACATCGGCATTCTAGCATCTGATCATTATTCTCTTGATTACTGTAAAGGCCTTTAATTTCGCGGGCCGTAATTTTCGCGAAAATGAATATATCGGTGATTTCGCGGGCCGAAAATTTCGCGAATTTTGCATGTACAGAACCGAAAGTTGAAAAAGGTTAAAGTAAAAAAAAAATCGCGAGGCCTAAATTTTCGCGATTACGAAGGGCTCGCGAAAATCGCGAAAATTAAGGCCTCGCGAATAAAAAGGCCTTTACAGTATCTAAGGCTAAAAATTATGTCAAACATACCTTTTTAGCACTTGAAGCTGATTTCTAAAAGCAAAATATACCCCTCTCATCAGATGAAATAGACACATAGAAAGTAAATAAATGAATAAATAAAGCTTTGTCGCACCTTTTAAAGAATGTAACTGTTACAGTTCTTCCGTAGAAAAATTCCTCAATTGTTTTCAAAAAAAAATTAAAAGTACAAAGTACATCAAAACACATTTTATCAAAGAAAGAAAAAAAATAAAGAAAAAAAAAAAGAAAAAAAAACTCGTCCGTTGATAAAATGTCTCGAATTTCACTTTTAATCCGTTGCCAGTTGTTAAATATAAATAAAGAATAAAATGCCCTCGTGAATGAAACATTTTTGTTACAAAAAAAATCGTCTGCCAAAAATAATAATAATAATAATAATAATAAATTCAATAAAACAAATGAATAAATAAACAAAAAATCGTCTGCACAGTCAGTCATTTTTTTTTTCGAACTGTTTACTCAAAAGTTATTAGGGGTGACAGCTTGCTTGAGCGGTTCAATGTTGAACGAAAAATTGTTCAAATCGGAAATGTAAATACGGGAATGAAGTATCCTTGAAAAGTTCTTTCCAACAAAAAAAAGTTTGTTCAAATCGGACTGTTCATTAAAAAGTTAGTATCGCGGGACCGGTTATTTGAACGGCTCAAAGTTGAACCAAAAATTGTTCAAATCAAAAACTCAAATATGGGAATGAGCTGTACTCGCCGAGATCTTTCCAACAAAAAAAAGTTTGTCCAAATCGGAATGTTCATTCAAAAGTTATTAGGGGGGGGACAGACAGACAGACAGACAGACAGACCGACCGACCGACGCACAAATTCCCCATCTCAATACCCTACTTTCAAATTTTTAATTTTTCGATATTTATTTCATTTTTTTGTTTCTTTTTGACTTTTTTTTACTTGGCGATATTTTTTGAACTTGGCGATATTTTTTGGACTTGGCGATATTTTTTGGACTTGGCGACATTTTTTAGATGCATTAAGCCAATTTTAATGCTTTTTTCGTCTCTTTTATTTTTAACGGGAAAGTAGGCTAAAAAGGAATGTCTGCATGTTTTTCAGTAAACAAAGATAACCATAATTGCGGTATGGCTCTGTTTTGCAAAGTGCAAGCGAAATTGGAAAAATATAATCTTTTCATGAGAATTTCATTTAATGTCAAATTTTCTAACCTCAACATTTAATTACAGCGATTTTAAATTTCTCATATTCAACAAATCTTGTGTCATCAAAAAGTATATTTAGCTTATTTATGTTTCTTGCATTTCCTGCTATATAATGTCAAGTCGATTGCTCACGCAATATCAGCATTTTTCCTTTCTGTTTAAGTCTGATAAGTGAAAGTGATAACAGTTCACAATAAATGATTTGGAGTATAATCGAGTCTTCAGAATTGCTTTCTTAGAAGAAATGTCATTGAAATTCTAAATCTCGTGTTTTCGCCTCTGCATTTCTCTCTATCTTTCAAATATATTGAGTAAGCCTAAGAATATAATGAAGTTTGAAATGCGAATAATTTAAACCTGTTAAATAAAATATATTGAAAAATGTAAACAGTGCTAAAATCCTTTGCAAGTTTTGATTTTTAAAACTAAGTTTTTATTTATTTATTGATTTTTTTTTATTTCAAGAAATATTTAACAAATAATTGTGAAAATCTTAACGGTTTTTCCCCCTCTCTTTTGTAAATTTCATTGTTGCTATTTTGCAGAATTTTATACTTTAAATTTTATTTTTCTGACATTGTAATTTTAAACTGACATGTAATGTCAAAAGGCAGTGAATTTTCTTGGACGAGAATAAATAATTATTTGGTGCAACGTTTTGATGTAGCAACACTAAAAAAAGAATGTTGTTTTTACAGTATAAAACAGCTGCTTTTGTAGTAACTAACTGTAAAAATTGCTAATTTTACAGTTATAAACAATTAAATTTCAACTTTTACCGTACTAACTGAAAAGTTGCTAATTTTAACGTAAATAACTGCAAAATTGCTAATTTTACAGTTTATTACCGTGCATTTTAAAATTCTAAACTGAAACCTCTGCTGCCAGTATTATACTGCTCTTTTTACAGTGTAATACAGGTAAATTTTACAGCAATAAAAAGTAAAATTTTTAATTGTTCAGTAAGAAACTAAAATTGCTAGTTTTACTGTTTATTGCTGTGCAGTTTACAGTTTTTAATCGGAACCTCAGCTGTCAGTGTTATACTGTGAAAACAACAGTTCATTTTTTGCAGTGAACTTATAGTAGTGTTTGAACTTGTAAACACCTTAAATATTTTCAAATATATACTGGATAAGATAAATAGTCAAAATTTACCTACTATTTTTTGTGATGTATACTTTGGGCTATACAGCAACTTTTACGGTAAAAGTATGCTATTAATTTGCGGTTTAATTTTTGACAGCAGCATTGTTTTGTGGGAAAAAAAACTTTTTTCTTTAAGTGTTATTCTTACAATAGGCCGTTGTGTTTTTATGCTAACTCTTTTTAAATTTTGAGTGCTGAAGATCATTTGAATAATAATACTTAAATTGAAACGCGTTCGTTACATTTGAAAGTAAAACTTTTATATGACTTCAAGTTTTTGCTCTCACTGAATTATTGATAATCTATTTTTCTGCATAACATATTGGAAGATATTTATATGACGATAATTTCTATCTGTGATACAGTAAAGAGTGGTATTTTTTAAAAAACAAGCAACTATTTTTTGAATACTTTTAACTTTTCTTGCAGGGAAGCAAATGCTTGCAATATTTTTCAAAATATAAATATGCTAAAGATTTTTGTGATAACTACATTTACTATGGATTCGTATTTTTTTCATGACATTTTTATACCAAGCTTCTATAATGTATATCTTGGTATAAACTAATTGCTGTAGTTATTTTACTGTTAAAAATATTTCTTAAAGAGAAAAATCTTAACCAAGCTTTCCAATGCAACTCTATTTTGTATATAATTGAAAAGTAATTTAAATATACTTTTAAACATATCAATAACATTTTAATAAATATTGTATTTTTATGCTCTCTGTACTATATGAGACTTGGCATCCATTTCTGTGGCAAAGCAATCATGTTTTAACATTATTTATTGTCGACTTTTCCAATGTTTACGGAAGAGTCATTGTGTTTGTCTTTCATGCAAAGGAACTCTGCGAAGAGCTACAAGTCATTAAAGTGAAATAAAATGTTTTACATAAGAACTGACTTTTCATTCAATGCTGACTTATTAATTAAAAAAACATTAAAATGTTTTTTGTTTTCGGATCATTAAGTTAATGAGAAAGCGAAGACAAAGTATCCATATCTTTCCTATCTGTTTTGTCTTCGAATGATATATTGTGCTGAATTAAGGGGTAGAAGGGAGAGAAGGAGGGGGGGGTCAATATTTTTGCTAGATCGCATTTAGAGTGATTATTCTTTGCATGGAAATAAAAACATTTATACTTTCATCTTAAAGTTTAACTCCATAATAACATAAGTTTAAAAAAGATGCTTAGCTTTGCATTTTTATTTATATAATATCTTTCATAAATATTCGGCAATTTTTAATGTATGAACATTTTGTAAACAATAATTCCGGAACATTTTCTAAAAGCACGTTTTAAAAAATAATTAAACATATTACAAGAAGAATTAAATTTTGGAACAAAAAATAAACCAAATATAACAGTATTGTGTATATGTTCAAATTAAAAACTGAATTTTCTCCTCTGTTACCACAAATAACCCCAATTTAATGCTTGTTTGATAAATTATAATTAATAACTAATATAATATGGTATAAGATTTTAAGCGGGGAATGGTTTTAATTTTTCGCAATATTAGCAATTTGAGGCAGAAAATATAAGAAAAGCTATTAAAAAAAATTCCCACATTATTTAACAATAAATTCTAGATGTGAGTTCAATTTAAAATAGATTTTTTCAAATCAAACATAGGGCTGTCCGAAGCAAAAAAATAAATAAATAAGCGGTTTTTTTTTGAAAGATAACACAGAAAAGCGCGATGCATCCAAAACCTCGATATAAGAAAAATAGGTAAATATTCACTTAACGTACAAATAAAAGATTTGTATTATTACAAAGAATTTTGTTAATCAATAATAAAGGAAGACTTTCTTAGTGCAAACTACTAGAAAAAAAAAAACTATTGCCATTTTTTCTTAAGATAGAAAACATGCATTTAAAATATTTCTATTATCTTTCTAAGAAATAAAAATATACAAAGACGTTGCTTATAAATACGGGAGCGAGTTAAGAGTAATAGAAGACACCTGTTATGTTCATTTTCTTTAAAAAAGCAGAATCGATTTTTTCTGAAGAAAATTTTTTCTGCACAATTTTTACTTGAGTGTTTTTCATTTAAAGTAAGGTTTTAATTACATTTAATTTTTAGGAAGACAACCATTTTTTTGTATCAGTTTATTTACTTTAAAAATTACAATTTTTAATTGTTGGCAAACAAAACGAAAAAAAAAGAGAGAGAGAGAGAAAGAAATAAATACTATCATGAATAAGTAAGAAGGAAAATTCACAATTTTCAATTCAATGATTATTTATGTCAGATACAAAAAAGTATTTGCTGCTCTTACATTTTAATAAAAAATATACCATTTGAGTTCACTTTACATTGACTCAACTTATCAATCTCTAAACTTTCTCCAACATTAAGCTATTAATTAAATTTTGTTTTAGTTTTTATTTCTCTCTCTCTTTCTATTTTCTTTTTAAATAAAAAAAATCAAAATATATTCAGAATCTTTGAAGTTTTCTCGATTTTCCGGTACAAAAAGGAATTAATTTTAGTAATGAATTTTTCAGATAAAAATGCTCGAATTTTTCTCTTGTAGGTGATAAACTTAAAAATATTTGAATTACTCTAAAAATTCCTTTAATATATTGATAACACAATATTTTCAATTATTGCTTAGTACATGCTCTACGCCACTAACTCGTTCCTGTAAATTTGCTCGAAGAGAAACCGATCATTGAATCATTACTTAGGTGAGATTAAATTTTCCCCGTTGAGCTTGATTTCCTAACGAAAAATAATTTAAATAAAAATAAAGCACGGAAATTTAGTGTTGAGATAGAGATCTGAGCAATAACTGAACAAATACAAAAAAGTAAAAATAAATAGTTAAGATCGAATTATTCCTTAGAAAAAGCTACTGCGGGGGGGGGGGGGTAAACCGACCAACAGGACAATACAACATACACATATTTTTTCATCTGAGAATACCCTACCTTAAAATTTTTCTATTTTCAATGTCTGTGTAATTGTTAAATAAATTACTTAGTTCATTTTTAACTTTGTTTTCGTTTTCTACACTAGTTTTATGATATATTAAGCTTTCTTTCGTGTTTTTATATTTTATTAATTTTTTCTTTTAAACTGAAAAGCAGGTTATAAAATATAGCTTCGGAAAACTTATGCGAACGTAATTTATATACATTTCAAGACAGCTTTTGGAAGAACTACGTAACAATTTCCACCAAAATGTTTTATTTATATAAAGAAAGATTTATTTCTTACAAGTATTTTTTAAAAATTACGAAAACATTAAAAGAGGGATTCCTTCGTTATTTAGTAAATAAAAACTCCGGCTTTCCATGTCTACATCACTGTATTGATCTCAGCTTTTTTTTCCCCTCTCTCTGAAATATATACCTTTTTCTCACAAAATCCAATTTAACTCTACCAGCAAGACGGTAGGATTTTCCCTCTGTGAATGCTTCTCCGAAATTGAGTCCGCCCAACTATCAGCCCCAAAACTCCCAGCAGACGGCACGGGCAATCAGGAGGCGCGATACGGACCCCTCTCCCAGTCCGCAAACATCTCCCGTGTCCCCCCTCCCCCCCCGTTCTCCCGAAGTCATTTTTAAAGCTGTCACCGAGTCCACTTTTGCATTTTCGAGCGGCCCGATATGCGTTTTATAAACGATTCTCATCATCTGATCTGGAGTTGGGTTGTCTTCCGGCTGCCCCTGAAGCAGAGATAAACTGGGAAAAGTTTCCATCGAAAAGCGGTTTTCCTTTTAAATTGAACTGCTCTCTCTCTCTCTCTGAGTGAGAGTGTGTGTGTGTGCTGTGCAATGCTGCTGCTGTGCATGAGTACAAAAAAATTACCATATGAGTATTAAAAAAAGAAAAGATATGTTATATGCCCATATTGCTTATTCATTATCAGCATTTTGAAAAATTCAACTTCCTCGTTGTAAATTCATTCTTTTAATTTTCATTTTACCACGGACAAGACTAGGCACATTTTCAAGCTTTTTATTATATGTTTCAGGCCTAAACTGTGATCGTCCTTGTTGAGTATTTAAGTAAGAGTCCTAATTTATTCAGCCGCATAAATATCCACGAAATTTCCGAAGTTTTTCCATGATGAGACTAGATAAAAGAGGCACATCACACTAGCTTTTTTCAAACTATGGTAAGGCAATGTCTTCCGTTCATCAAATGATCATTCTTTTTTTTTCCCTCTTGTTTTTTTTTTTTGACTCATACATTGAACTCGTTCATTTGAACGAATTCACTCAGAGTCATGTGATCTCGCTACGAGAGATACTCACGTATATTTAAATTTTAACATTATTCTATGCAATATTCTCTTAAGGAAAAGCAACCCAAATCACATAACAGTAAGGAAATGTGGCAGTGAAAATTGAATCAATTTTTTTTTCGGTTTAGATGTATTTACAAAACATGCTTTGACGCAGAAACTTAGTTATTTAGAATTATAGATTTTTTCGGGATTCAATCTCGGGGTTCAAATAAATATTTTTTTGTCACTTTTTATTTTGCAGCAAAGTAATTTTAGAGGACTTAAAATTAAAAGAAATTCGTTGAGAACTAAACAAGCCTGCTTTCCTGTATGCCAATATCGATTTTTCAGTTTTAGCTGCAGCTTTTTCAATATAGTTAGGTTCAAAATTATTTCAACAAACTCTTAACAGTTCAAATAATTTCAGAAAACAAAATTCGTGTCTTTTAAAGAAAAAGAGAATTTTGACATTTGTTAGTTTGAACAGTTTTCAGTAAATTCCAAATGTTACTTTCTTTCAATAGAAATATTTTATAGTCAAACACATTTTTTATCCAAACATACATGGCAAATTATAAAACCAAATTACAGTTAAAATTTTCTCCATTGCTTATTCCGTGTTTGAATAGATCTTGAAAAGTAAGCAAATTAATTAAAATTAATAACGAACATATCTCTTTCATCCTTGCAATAAATAAATGAATAAAAATAAAATAAATAAAGTTTAAATGAAATTAAAAATGCAAAGAAACAAATGAATAAAGAATATTAATTTGAAACGGAAGACTAAATGCCTTTCAATAATTTTTAGTATTGAAAAAAAAAAAGCGAAATAGTGCTCCTCAAAACTCACTGAATTAATCAATAAATCTATTACCTTCATCAGTGCAGCAAAATTTGAAATTGATTTAAATTTCTATCGCTGTAAAAAATAAATAAATAAATAAGAAATTAACTTCGCTGCGAGGTCAAATCGCATTTCGATTTTTTTTTTTTTTTAATAAAAAATGTTTTAGCATTTAGTCCAAGTTATATATGCAGTATGAAAAAGAAACAATAAATAATTCTAATCTTCACAATTCGGTAATCCCCACCCCTCTCGTAATACGTAAATAAGTCTATTGTCCTTCTCAACTGCCAATTTCTGCCAAAATTCTTTAACGTATTTACTAATATGTGTTGGAAAAAATGTCCCCCCCCCCTCCCACGAATGAATCTCTAAATTTCTCGATTTATTGGGTCATTTAAAAAGTCCTCGCGCTTTTTTCTAGCCAGATGGTTTGATGTATATATTTCGAGCAACACTAATTCAATTGCGTTATATGAGTATTCGTTTGAAAGGTGGCATTTCAGGCTACCTTTTTGTGACGACGTTCAAGTACAATGCTCGACATTGAAAATGCAACACCAAGAAGGAGTGGTCAGAAATTGATGAAATTTGGTAAGAAGACAGAGACAGCATGGAACAATAAGTGATATTTATTTCAAAATAAATAAGCAAAATTTAGAGCGAGGACGGCGTCGGCTCAGTAAGAAGTAGGACCACCGCGGACAGCGATGCACGAAGAAACACGTCTAGGCATGGAGTCAATAAGCCTGCGGATGGTGTCCTGAGGGATGGCACTCCATTCCCTTTCAACCATTTGCCACAGTTCGTCCTCTGAACGAGGCAGTGGCAGGTTCTGCAAACGGCGTCCAATCACGTCCCACACATGTTCGATTGGTGACAAGTCAGGAGAGTATGGTGGCCAGGAAAGCATCTGTACACCTCGTAGAGCATGTTGGCTGATTCGAGCACTGTGAGGCCGGGCGTTATCCTGTTGAAAAATTGCATTTGGCAGACCCTGAAGGTAGAGGATTGCCACCGGCCGCAGTACATTATCTACATATCGTTGGGCCGTCATAGTGCCCCGAATACGAACTAGAGGTGATACGGAATTGTATGCAATAGCGCCCCAAACCATTATGCCACGTTGTCGCACTGTGGGGCGTTCCACAGTTACTGCCGGATTCGGTCTTTCTCCACGTCGACGCCACACACGTATGCGATGACTATCGCTGGACAAACAGAAGCGGGATTCATCTGAGAACACTACGGTTTGCCATTCTGCCATCCACGTCGCTCTGGTCCGGCACCATTCCAAACGTTGGAGTCTGTGCTGTGAGGTCAATGGCAGTCTTCTTAGCGGGCGCCGTGATTGCAGGCCACGTGCAACCAGTCGACGGGAAATGGTTCTGATCGACACAGGAACATCCGGGGTACCTTGCACGTGCTGCAGAATCGACGTACAAGTGACTTGCGGGTCCGCCACAGTTTGTCGGTGAATCCGTCGATCCAAGCGGTCTGACGTCACTCTGGCTGCACCTGCACCCCTCAATGTGGCTACATTTCCTCTTTCCAACCATCTCCGACACAGCCGATGCACAGTGCTTGTATCCATTTGGGTATCAGCTGCAATTTGACGTATGGACCAACCTCCCCTTCTCAGTCCGATCACCATACCCCTTGTAAAGTCGTCTATATGCTGGAAGTGTCTTCGTTGAGGACGGCGTGGCATTTCCTCCTATCACACGTATCCTTCGAGACAAAAACCAAATTTCTCCGAGAACTAGTTTGACAGAAAAACCAACATGAACATAGCCCACTTTTCAACTTCATTCTCTTATATCTTACTTCACGTGCGTCGGAGAGCTGCGCATTTCATATCATTTGCATAACTCAGTGACGTGCGTCTACGGTAAAATTTGCATGAATTTCTGACCACTCCCTCTTGGTGTTGCATTTTCAATGTCGAGCAGTGTATTTTGCCAATCGAGTAAAAAGTTATAGCGCTTTAAAAATGACTGAAATATCTAAAAAATACGATAGGTAATGCTTTTTCACTGCAAAAAAGATAAGAACGCCACAAGAACGGCCGATGTTTTTTAAAAATGTTATGTAAGGATGCAATGAGTGAACGCCGTAATCAAAAGAGGTATACTCTTATTCCGTTCCGGAAATTTCGATGTCAAAGATACACCCCTCTCTAGTCGGCTATTCACTGAAAAAGTCGATAAACTTTTTCAACTGGTTTAGCGGGACCAACGCGTAAGCTCTTAAAAGATGGAGGAGACACTTAACATCAGCCACATAATAGTTTGGGATCCTCTGAAGAGAACAGGTTGCTCAAAGAAGCTCCATGTTTGGGTGACACAAGAATTACCGAAAAAAAAATTGATCGACAGACGCTTGACAGTCAAACGCTTCTAAGGAGATCCGAAATCGATTCTTTTTGAAGCAAATTATTACAGGAGATGAAAAAATGGATTAGATACGAGATAATGAAATGCATGCGATCTCGGTAAAGAGCTGTGACCCACCACAAACGACTTCAAACCCAGGATTGACGATAAAAAGGTGTTTCGTAGAAATGGAAGGGCATTGCTCATAATGAACTGATACAACCTGGCTTAACAATAAATGCTGTCCTCTATTGTGCATAACTCAACTGTTTCAATGAAGCAATCAAGAAAATGCGAGCAGAATTGGCCAACAGAAAAGGAGTTGTGCTCCACCATGATAATGCTAAGCCACACTCATCTTTGATGACTTAGAATAAATCGAAGAAACTTGATTATGAACTTTTGGTGCATCTAACGTATAGGCCGGACCTTGCTAATTTTGATTATCATTAGTTTCAATCTCTGAAAAATTCTTTTGATGGCAAAAAATTGACTAACTGAACAGTCGCTGAAAATCACTTGGCTGTTTTTCGCCGATGAACCTCAGAAGTTTTACACCAATGAAATTATGCAGCTACCGAGGGAATAGCCAAAGGTCGTAAATAATAATGAGCATATGCACTTAGATTAAAATTAATTTTTAAATAAAAAAATCTTACTCAAAAACTTAAGAAAAAAGCGCGGAGACTTTTTAAATGACCCAATATTTCAGTACTAAAATGATTTTAAGAATTATTTGTTTTGTCGCGTAAGCGTCAGAGTTATAAATTGTACGGAAAATGCCCTCAAACAATTGAACCAAAAATATGTGGGTACGAATTTTACAGCAAACTTCCTTTTGCAATTGAATTCGTTCATAGCCAATTCAAATTAGATTAAACAAATGTCATACTCAAATGTTAAATTTCCCTGCAGAGCCTAATATAAGTTTTTTTGAACAGTTAAAAATTGGACGAAAAAAAAAAAAAAGACAATGCACCGAAGTGAGTTATTTCGGCACAGCTCTTTCAAACCATGGTAAAAATTCAGTTGTGTAACAATAGTCTGAGCAAAGAAAGTTTAGAAATACCGTGAATATAGACTTTTTGAAAACGATACACGATACTTCAAAAATGTAAACCTTTAAAAATGGGAAAATTAATAAACACAAAAGTTAAGGACTGTTGCTGCCGTTCAGCTTTTATAAAACAATCAACTAATTGAAAAACCTTTGAAATCACTAAACAATTTAAAATATAGCAGCAAAGAAACAAATTTTCAAAATAATAGAAGCAAGCAAGTTAAATGTCTAAAATTTAACGTTTTGAAAGGATGGGTTTTGTCCTTTCAACATTACAAAATGCAAAATGCACACACACACACACACACAAAAAAAAAAAAAAAAAAAAAAAGAGAAAGAAAAACGAAAAGAAAGAAGAAAAAGGATTCTTTCTGTAAGTTCCAGACATTCAAAAACTAAAAGGAGCGTTAAAACTGCATAAAAAATCGTATTATAAGTTCTTTGCCCCCACAAACTAATGCCGTCTTTCTGCTGATATTTAAAATGCTGCAGCTTCACGTAAAATGCATTAATCAGTTACAAACGGCTCGACGGGTAATTTTTTTCATCATATTGCTTTTCAAAACCATTTATAATTTCTTTAGAAAAGTTTTTGCCTCAATTTTTCATTCTAAAAAGTCTAATTCATTTAAAAGGAATATTTATAATCACAAATGTCCTGTATATTGTTGCTTGAAACATTGTTAATGAAGGACTCTACATCTAGGACAGCCTAGCCAGTTTTGCGAATGAGTTATTTTTTAAGTTGAAACATTTTCTTTCATGGTGCATTTTTGACAGAATTTCGTTTGTGAAAATTGGCAGTACCCAAATTGAGCTAAATAGCAGCCCACTACGCACAGTGAGAATTTTCCATTCATAAAATATTAATTGTTTGCTCTCAGAGTAATTAATAAAACTGAGGTGCGTCATTTACTGCTATACTTTTAAACTTTTTTAAAAATATGAAAATACGAAACCATTTCAAAATTAAGAGTATTCGTCTTTACATTTTAAATGATTTAAAAATAAAAATTTACAATCACTCCACGACTAGAATACATAATTAATGCAGCGTAGGTGCGACACCGGATCGAACTAAGCTCAAATAAAGCTATAAAGGCATTTAAGAACAATTTCATAAACCATGAAGCATATTTACATATCTTCAGATTATTTTCAGTCTCTTTTTTACCCAATAGATGGCAGCATCAGATTTCGAAGTTCGAATTTCAGACGCTTTATTACTGCAGCCTACGTTCATGCGTGATTTAATAATTTTCCGAAATAAATTTCCTATCATTGTTGCTTGTTGCTACTATGATAGAGATGGTATCAATTCAAAATTTTTACGCAAATCAAAGCACGCAATTTCAGTTTTATTTTAAGCAGGAAGAATGTTTTTAAAGTTACACACACATATATAAACATATATATGTATATGAGGGCCGTGTATACAAGGGGGTGGTATACAGGGTTCAAACCCCCTCAGAAACTTTCCAAAACTATTTCAAAAAGTGTTTTTCATAATATTTTTTGATGAAAAAAAAATATTTTCACTTGAAATAGGAAATTGGAATGTTAGAAAAAATATATAAACTCAGTACTGTATTTACAATATTCACTTTTACTGTATTTATTAAGAGCATCATTTCTTACAGCCATTTTTTTTTCCAATGCTGCTTTCCGCTCAGACATCCATGCAAGAAATTCAGTAAAATATAGCTACTTGAGATTGCTATCCAAAATCTGAATCATTCTTCTAAATTCCTTAATTTGATCGTTAAAACGTCTGTTTGGAACAAATTTTGCCAATGATGAAATTAAATTAGTGGGAATGTAAAGTGAATGTGTCACAAAGCTGTCCTCTCGTGGCCTAAAAATTTCATATCGTCGCCTTAGAGCAGCAGCAACGCATCTAATCTTTGGAATAACAAAGTAAGGTATCCTAATGATGGTTTGAGGCGACGATATGTAAATTAAACTAGTAGTAGTTGTTACACTTTTTTCGAGGATTGGTCATCCTTGCCAGAATTTCATATAAGAGGCTGTTTTAATTTTTTTCAATTCTTTCAGAAAAAACAGTGAGTCAAGTTATTCCTACTGTTTATTGTGGCCACAATCAGGGGCACAGAGCACAGACAGAGAGGGGTCGGGATTTAACCTTCTTTTAGAATCCCCGTTACAAGTGACATTACCAATATTCTGTGACCTTTCATATACATTTGAAAACTGCTGTGACACGCCCGCCTTATAAGTAGCCAAACTCTTTGCTGCATTACGCTTGTTACCGCACTGTCCATTTGCTTTACAGCATTCGTTGATCAAACCTTATTAATTGCTCACACTGCAGTACATTGCAAAAAAAAAAAAAAAAACTAAATATTTGCACAAAATATTTTTGTAAAATCTGTATCAAGTTTTATGTTAGGAAATAATGCTTAATAAACTAAGCAGTAAGGAGTTTGATGGAGGTGTGAATTATAATTACCGACCCATTTTTAGAATAAAATTACTATGTATTAGGGTGGAGCGAAAAGTTTTTATTTTTGAATCGTAATAGTGCGGAAAAGTTGCGGTTGGTAAAGACTTACAAAACAAAACAAAAATTTTTGAAATCGGATAACATCTTCCAATATCGCAACGAGCCTGAAATTTTGAAAAAAGGAAAATTTTCATGTGTTTTTAGCGATTTTTTAAAATATTTGTTTCAATGTTTTTTTTAATGCTCTTGGACGGATAAGTTACGATTGGGGAAGCCTTCTGAAATTTTAAAAAATATATTGAGATCGAATAATACCTTCTGATCCAGGAACAAGCCTGAAAAACCAAAAAATTGATATTTTCAGCTTTTTTTTTGGGGGGGGGGGGGGTAAAAATTTTTTTAAAACTATTCTCTTTTTTTTTTCTTCTTTTTTACCCGGTATCATAGTGTAAAGAATTTTAAAAAGCACTATATTACTCTTAAACATTAATTTTTTCTTGATTTTTTTAGGTGTCTTCTAAACATGCAAAACTACCATTCTTTTCATCAATGAAACATTTTCAAATAATAGAAACTGTTACCTAACCTCACTGACTACCCACAGAATCCTTTAACATTAATTTAATTAAAAACTAATTTTTGTTCGGTCTATAAAATTAAACCTAGTTAGGTTAGGTAGTGTATAGAATGAGACTGCAAATGGCAATTAAAAATTAAGAAACTAACATATAATGAGGTACGTATTAAAATAGTTTATCGTTTAGGGATAAAAAACATTGTTCATCTTATGAGTGAATATTTTTTTCAGTGGATGTTTGTACTGAAAAAGTTCAACAAATTTAATTAATAGGCATGGGTAAAAAAATTTATGTAAATGTTATCTATTATTTTTTGCTTTTTAGTTGCTTTAAGGTTATGTTGGTTCCTACAGTAACACAGTCCCAAGCAAAGTGGCGCAAGGTGTAACAAAAATTAAGGATTGGAAAGCATTTGACAAGGAGAGGGCACTGCGATGAAGGCCTGCCCCACACACCCCCATTTATGCAAAAACTATTAAAACATGTTATCATGAAAACAGAACATTTGAAACACGATTGAAGAAAAACTTGCGCTTAAAAAGTTACTGTAGAGCGTCTCAGTGATGATTTTGTAACAAATTTGATGTGAAAGCCATAAATATAATGAATGTACGAGTATTAGTTTAGAAGACAAAACAAATTTTAGACTTTGTTGATTTCTAATTTTTCATACACAAAATTATTTTTAAATAAAAAACAAAACCGCCATTGAATACATAATATTACGTACAACTTCTTACCCATACCTATTAATTAAATTTGTTCAACTTTTTCAGTACAAAAATCCACTGAACAAAACGTTCACTCATAAGATGAACAATATTTCTTATCTTTAAACGATAAACTATTTTAATACGTACCTCATTATATGCTAGTTTCTTAATTTTTAATTGCCTTTTGCAGTCTTATTCTGTACTCTACTTAACCTAACTAGGTTTAATTTTAAAGACTGAACAAAAATTAGTTTTTAATTAAATTAATGTTAAAGGATTCTGTGGGTAGTCACAGGTTAGGTAACAGTTTATAGAAAGCAGACTTCAAAAGCTGGTTTAGAAATTGTATATAATTAGTTAGGTATTAAAATTGTTTATAGTTTAGTGATTAAAATTAGCGTTTATTTTGCGCGTGGGTGTTTTATTTAGTGGGTTTTTGTACTGGATTGTAGAAATTTTGGAAAATATTTTCTATTATTTAAAAATGTTTCATTGTTGTAAAGAATGGTAGTTTTGCATGTTTAGAAGATACCTAAAAGTCAAGAAAAAAATTAATGTTTAAGACTAACATAGTTCTTTTTAAAATTATTTATGCTATGGTACCGGGTAAAAAAAAGAAAAAAGAACGAAAACATTAAAAAAAAATAATAATAATTCCCCCCCCCCCCAAAAAAAAGCTGAATTTTTCCAATTTTTTGTTTTTTCTGGCTTGCTCCTGGATAAGAAGGTATTCTCTGATCACAATATTTTTTTTTTAATTTCAGAAGGCTTCACCAATCGTAACTTTTCCGTCCAAAAGCATTAAAAAAACATTGAAACAAAAATTTTAAAAAATCGCTAAAAACATATGAAAATTTTCATTTTTTCAAAATTTCAGGCTCGTTGCGGGATCGGAAGATATTATCCGATTTCAAAAATTTTTGTTTTGTTTTGTAAGTCTTCACCAATCGCAACTTTTCCGCACTATTACGATTCGAAAATAAAAACTTTGTTTGTTTCGCTCCACCCTACTATGTATCTTCATAGTTGCAACATTCATCTTTTTTTGTGACAGGTCCTCATATAAAAAGCAATATTTATTCCTACTGTATACCTTGTACTACATTATCAGAACTTTCAGTAGTTTCTCCGCCACAGGGTTTTCCAAAAAGTAATTTTAGTCTGAAAAATGCAACAAATATTCAAAAAGCTTTTCTAAAGAGCTTTTCTACACAAACACCAATACTAAAGTTAATTTTAGTTGAATGCACATTTTCTTCACTCTACTTTTTGTTACTTTATGTCCAATGAGAGTTATTTAACTTCTAAAACTCCCCCCTTAGACATGGCCTTGTCAAAAAATGAAAAATTAAGAAGCTAGCTATAAAACTAACTGGATGAACTTGTTATCATACCAAGTCACAGAAATTACATGAGTCAATATGAAACCTTCTTTCGCCCTTTAAGTTTATTTTGTTTTCTTTTTTGTTTATTTCGTGGGTGAACAATTTCTTTGTGGTTAAATAGTTCCTGCCTTAACCTTTTCAGTATTTCCCTTTTTTTTTATTATTTAATTATTTCGTGGTTAAACAGAGTTAATTTGTCCGTGGTTAAATATTAAATAAATTTTAATTACAAGCATTTTAACTAATTAATTATCGAATTCATTTAGAGTTTGATCCATCAAGCTATGTTGGCTTTTACAAATGGTCATTTAAAAACCACTACGGAAATTCCTCAAAGCTTCAAAGCAAAACCCAAAAAAGAAACAGAGCTCATCAGCCTTTTCCTGCTTACAAGTTCTTAATTGCAATTATCTGGAGAGGGAGATGATTGGAAAGATTTCATTTGGCAGCAATCCACCAAACCTCGTTCGAATTTTAATGAATTCTCACCCACTCTCAAGCACTCGCCAAAAACGCCGCGGAAAGAACTCACAAAACACGCGTCCAGATATCTAAATTAACTCAACTCTCTGACAGCCATTTATTTCACTGTCTTACGCCCTCGCGAGCAACTCTCGGAAAAAGAACAAACGAAAAGTGAAAACAAAAATCGAACCACCACGAGTGTAGCTTAATTAAAGCATTTAACACTTCTCCGCTGCGACGAAGATTAGGTGACGGTTACGATTATTTAAACGCCTCGGAGAGGGGTCGGGTGGAGATAAGACTTTTGAATGATGAGGGGACGACCCGATAAGCGAGAATAAATCCTTTATTTCCTTTCCCTGGAAAAGTTGGAATGACTGTATCCGTATCTCTGTCTGTGTAAATGGACTGGCGCAGCCATGATCAGCTCCAACGGTACGGTTAAAGTGAAGTGAGTCTATTATGTTTAAGCATAGCATTTTAAATTCCACAGAGTAAATATAGCTCAAAAATGTTTCTCTTTGAGTTCTTGTAATTGCTCGGCTGAAATAGTTATTCAGAAGTTAGGAGTGGCTTTATCACATTCGGTATTTTCTCTTAAGTGCTGCTAATGGTGAACTTTTATTTAATTTGATATTTTACTATAATATTAAATTGCGTTATAATTGGATTACACACCGAATATATTAATGCTAATATAAAATGGTAACGTTACAATTACTCATGAATCATTTTATCTGCTAAAATTTGTTTCTCATTGCAACATTTGAGTTACTGGGATACATTTTGAAGGCATTGTGTTGGAATATTACAAAAATAGCAAAGAAAAAATTCGTGCGTGTGCTCTTGTATGCATTAAAAAAATTATAGAATCCTAAATAAGCATTTATTAATTTTATTTGATTTATTCAACTTATTTAATTCATTTAATTATCATTTTAAATGTATTTGTTTCCAAAGCTCATTTTATTTCAGTTGTTTAATTTAGATTCAATATTCATTTGTGCAATTTATTTGATTTATGAATTTTTGATATCAGCTTTATTTAAAATGCAAAATCAACAACAATCCTAATAGATGTGAATCACGGGGCAACATTGTTGGTTCGAAAGATAAAAGGAGCTAATCATATCATGTGCCATCAATACGAGAAAAGCGAACTTTTAGCGCAAAATGGCAAAACGTAAAAACTAATTTAAAAAAAAACTTTTTTCACTTGAGTCACGGTTTTAATCTACATTTTGTCCACAAATTTTCTATTCAGTTATATTAGAATAACTTCTGCGGAGAGTACGGCATCTCCTGCAGTATTGCGAACAAATGCAGAAAAAACAGTTTTACAGAGATTTTCGACGGAGCTTTCGACAATGGCGTATCGCTGATGAAGTTCTGTGAGAATTTCGCCAAGTATTGCCAACAAAGAAGTTTTGGCAGTAAAGAATCAGCCAAGAGGGCAAATTATGGCTATGTGTTTCTAAAAGTTATGATTTTGCATGACATTTAGATTACTTTTTAGGTTTTTATTTGTTTTCAGATTAAACACTAGTCAGTTCAGAGATTGGAATACGGCTTTGCATATTTTTCGCTGCTGTTTATTGTGTTAATCTGTCTTAAGCTCTTTGACTCGCGATAATTATATTTTTTGAAAAAAGAAAACAGTTTTAAATAAAGATAATGTTTTTATTTTTAAGTAATTTCATTAAAAAATAACTTCATTACAAATTGAGATAGTTTCTTAAACCTTGGATGGAGCTCGAAATTATGTAAATTTTTTGAGTTATCATATAGTCTTGGATGATTTAATAATGAAAAGAGGAAGACGAATGTTTACCTCTTTACTTCAACGACGTTATAGATGTAACGCGTTTTCTTGTATCAAAGTTAGTTGGCTAATTTTTCAAAATCTTGAAAGAATTTAAAATCTTCCAATGTCGAAAACAAAGCTGAACTTCGGATGAATTTTAACATATAAATCACGGTTGTGTGCAGTGGCGTACCTGGGGGTTGGCAACAGTGACCCTTGCCAAGGGCGCAGCAGCCAGAGCGACAGCATTTTGAAAGATTACGAAAAAAATAATTAAAAATATTGTTTTATTTTTTAAGAAACTACATTAGTGGAAATACATTAATACATCAAACAGAAAGAAACTCGTACGATCAAGAGCTGGAAGGGAAATAAAGCAGTCATCATGCTTTGAAGCCAATTGCAGGTATTATTGGTTTTACAGAATTTTGCGTAAGCTGATGAAGTGAAGCAGGGGCACACCCAACTAAAAATATTCGGTTGGAGGAAGTTCTTCATTTGCGAAATGAAATTCCAATTTTTCCAATTGATAAAATACGAGAAAGAACACATATATACGTAAACATAACATTTAATGAGAAGGAATATTGGGCATCATTAAAAACATTTTTTTTTAATGAATATCAAAGTTGCAATATTGTCTCTAAATTGCCCAAATCAATCAATAAACAATTTCCGAGCAAAAAAAATTTTCACTACCTCCCATGAGTTCCCATTGGGATGGCCCTGATTGGGCGGAGGGGGGGGGGGGGTCGCAATTTCTTAAGTTCCCATGGTGCGCTGGGCACCATAGGTTCGTTACTGGTTGTGTGATTGCTTTGTGTGTTAAATATTGACGAAAATTTGAAAGGGTCACATGACTTGTAACGACCAATCACGAAGCGAATAACGACGTCACAATTGACAAAACAAATAGAAACATCGGGCTTTCGTCAGAGAGAGATAAATAAAAAAAAATCTTGATTTGCTCAATCAATAACAATTTATATAATTTTAAAGGAAATAAAGAGTATTTCATTACAACAAGGTATTTGGAGAGC
>JAXGGA010008800.1:0-54796 GCA_038373865.1 Uloborus plumipes
AACAAAAAATAGCACTGCCATTTAAAAAACCTTTCTGATGCTATTTTTTCTTTTTTACACACGTTTTCAATTTCTTTAACAGGGCAGACCGATATTTTTATTCCCTGATGATATTTCAATTACTGCATGCTTCACGCTGATTATTATTATTCATCCCTCCTCCTCGAATTTCTTTAGCCAGAACTGATTGGGAAAATAAAATGAAGGTTTAGGGTTACAATTCTATTGAAACTGGCTGGGGGGGGGGGATGATTATTCTCTGGCACTAATGGCAAAAGCAATTTAAGAATTTTATTTTTGCAGCACTCAGGCCAAAATGGCAACAGATAGAAATCATTAATGAGATTTTTTTCACGCGCAGATGATCGTCGATTTTCAATTAAAAATTAAATTCCGCTTTCTTTTAAAAGCCCGTATCTTTTTTCAGGGTGGAGATATCGATTAGTGGTTTTGAAAACCTTTGAAGGAAACTTTTCTAAAGGGTATTTTTTGCGTTCTTTCGAATGAGACCAAGATCGAGAAAATCCGATAAGTATTTCGTTAGATATAGCCATTTTGAAGTCATTTATTCGAAACTCAAACGAATCGGTCTTTTTTTCCCGCTCAAAGAACACCTTTATGATCCTTCCCGGATGCACACGTACCTCCCTGCCAAATTTCGTCCAGATCCGACGTAAACTGTGGATTTGTGTAAGGTACACATACACACATAAACATACACATTCTTTGTTTTATTTATGTGGATTCGCCAAAGAAAAAGTCTGCTCTATGATGTTTAGAAGTTGCAAAAAAAAAAAAAAAAAAACACATTATATGCACAAAACTTGTTTTTTTTTTTTTGAATTAGTACCAATGTTTAAATGTACAAGGAAGATAAAATTAAAAATAAAAAGTTAAAATTACCTTTTTGAACAAATATCCTTTTCTCCGTAGAAATACAAAGTTCAGCAATAAACAGCAAAAGTCTGATACGACAGCTGAAAATAATTAAGAATATTTTTTAAATTTTCAGGTAAAATTTTCTTAACATATTACTTTGAACATTTCTAAATTTTTAGTTTGCGTCGTATTTCAGATTTTCTTGTTCATCATTACAAAAGATTGAAATTGTATTTTTATTAGTTAGTTAAAAAAACAGGAAAAAAACTGTCAGAAACCTTTTTATAGTTTCTCCAAAACAAATATTTTAATGTATAATGATTCATCACTGCATGGATATCCAAAAATAAATAAGTAATAGATAAATATAAAATCCTTTTCGGAGTGAAACAAGCTATTTCAATTGCTACTAACTCATAAATCATCTCGTAAAACTGGTGATATTTTGAATGAAAAAGCGTAGAAATTGAAATTAATGTCAATCCAAGGCCCTTGAGTTACCATCGATGATCCATGCTTAATTTGATGCCCGAAAATTTTTAATATGTTTTACAATTACCATATATTTATGACTGCTTTTAGTAATATTGACGCAACAAAAGGATAAAGCACTGGAATGTGGTGAAATTCCCTTCATTACAAATTACAATTACCCCCATGAAGCAGTAACATGGTGTCACGCTTCCAGAAAGAGACCACCACAATGGAAGATCAGTTTCAACACAAATATTTGAAGTGATTGCTTCCTATCAAGCTTGCAACCTCCCCCAAACAACCCCCAGAAAAGTGATAAATGTTCAACTCCCCCCAACATCACTCCCTTCAATGACTTAAAACTTTTGAAAAATTACAATAACAATAAAAAATGATCAGCTCGGAAATTCCGCTTCCGCCCACCAATGATGTCATTTCGGACACCCCCCCTTCCCCTCCATCCCAAAAGAGGAGGGGGGGAGACGTCCCACATAAATCTCTCCCCTTTGTGATTTCGCAAAACGGAAGCCCCCCCCCCCCCCAATGACTCAAATGCAAAGGTTCTGGGCACATTGCTTCAGAGTGTGTGTATGTGTCCACATGAAGGTGGAAAGGCCATTTACTCCGAGGATAAAAACATGCACAGACACGTGAAAATAGATGTTTCTGGGGGGTTTCCTGATGCGGATATATGCAAATCAGTCAGTGAGTAATGTGGATAACCCCCTTGCGGGACTCGGGAAGCTATCCGGTGTGTCGACATCCGCCCATAAATCTTTACGGGAATAATATATGGAAAGATCCATACAAGAGAAATAAATAAATAAAACCTTTAATCGCTTAGCAATTTGTTTTAAACGTAGTTTGAGGATTATCGGATTTTTTTTCTTTACTGTTAGTGTAATTTTTGGGGGAAAAAACTATCAACTTGCTTAATCGGTTATGATATTGCCAGGGCCAAATTAAGATACTTCGGGGCCCTAGGCCAAATACTTATTTGGGGCCCCCTGTACTCAGTCTGTACAATTTTTGGCATTGGATAAAACAAGTTTAGCCGTTAACTAGAAAAATGTCAGCCATTTGGGACCCCTAAATTGTGGGGGCCTAGGCCATGGCCTAGTTGGCTTAATCAGTAATCAGGCCCTGGATGTTGCAATGAAACCAATTTAAGAGTGAGTTAACTTTGGGGTCATTCCATAGTGACTAACGTAACATCAGAGCTGATTTTGTAACTGTTTTTACTTGTAAAAACAGTAAACTAAAAAATAAAAATTATCTTTTAGTTATGGTGGTGGATTGACAATGTACATGGTATCTATGTATCATTCCTGCTAAGAATTTAAAACAAAATTACTGACAGTAGATTTTTTTCAACCAAAATAGCAGTGTGACCAAAATAGCAGTAGCTCAGCAACCCTGAAAATGAATGCTCATGTTGTGAGGCAAAAAATTCTCAAAGTTAAGCAAATGTTAAAAATTGAATGATATATTTGAAAAATGTGTAAAGTTGGCTTTTAAAAACATAAAACGCATTTATTAAATCTTATTTTTTTTTTCAGTCTTAAGTGTCACTTTTACTCAAGAGTTGCGTGTGACTAACGTAACGTGACTAACGTAACCATCGAATAACAAGCAGTAGACACATTAAAAACTATTTATTATGGCTAATCTCAGTGATAATTACAATACTTTTTCAATTTTTTTAACTTCTTATGGTGTATGATTTTTAGTTATTTATTTATTCATTTATTTTTTGATACTTTTTTCGCTTCGGTATATTTTTTTCTTCGACTGAGGTTGATATTTCTATGGAATGACCCTTTTGAAGATCGTTCTCAATTTTGCTTGATTACTGAATAGATCAACTAGAAAATGGCCTAATGTTTATCAAAGTCCTCCCAAATGGCTGAAACTATACATAATTTATTTTTCGCTGTTTTTGAGAACAATTTAAATGTGAAAAAATTTCAAACTGCTAGTTGCTTTTATTTTTCATTGCTTCTGGCAACAGCTAAAAACTGGAAGAAAAAGGCAGGCATTAAGGCAAAGAAAGTAACTTAAGAAAGTCTTTGAAAAATACCATTTGTATTCATGGACTTAATATATAACGTAAACAAGAAAATATGCCTGAAATTTAAAACAAAAACTAAACACTATATTTTATTCATGTTGGAAACATTGCTTTAATATTTCACCACCAAAACTAGCCTGCCACCTTCGCCTCTCTCAGCGCTGTAGCGAAATTTCCCGCAATTGATAACATAACAACAAAAATACGAAACACTAAGCAAATCATATTTGTGAAATATTTCACTCAACTAAAATTTCGACCCTAAATTTAATATTCCGGGGCACATTAATGAGAAAAGCAAAGTCTGACTGTAATTTTTCGCGCCTCGCTCTTTATCCCAAAATGCTGTCAACTCCAAACTGGTTGTACCAGAACATGATAATCCGGCAACCACACTTCTTGTAAATAGTGGAATGTTTTGCATAATCTTAATCATCCGTCGCTAACACATAGTTTGGGCGCTCCCCCCACTGAAAGTCTTCAATTTCTGTCCTTCCATCTTATGCAGCGCACTACTTTCTCTTGAAAAATGAACTAGGGTGAGTTCTGGTAAGTGCGTACCCTTTTTTTCAAAGTTCATGTTCTCAAGGATGCTGCTCTGTTGAAAAATCTTGTACACTCACAATTTTTTTTAGTTTTCTTTCCAGATCCTTTACTAAGATTTTTAAGCATATAATATGTCAAATAAACCATAAGCATAATTTTTGTGACCTGGTTTATGACACCTATTCTAAGGTACGCACTTTCCCTACCTAGCGGGGTAAGTGCGTCCACCTTAAATTATGTGAATATGAGCAGGAAAAAACTTCTGGCACATATTAAATATGTTAGGTAGTTTCCTTGGGATAATTCCTAAAACTAGAGATCAGCACTTTCTTGCATGGATGAAACGCAATCAGTGATATCCCGCGTGTCTTACGAACAACTGTGATTTGAAGATTGAGAGAGTTGTATCTGGGATTCTTCCTTTGTCCTTTTAATAGGACAAAGTGAGCAAATGTAAGTTGTTTTTATTTAGTAATAATCACTTATAGTCTACATAGTTTATTTTGGTTTAATACATTAATCAGTCTGTGTTTAAGCTAGGGTTCGCACTTACCCCTTCTTAAATGTAAGATGAGACATGTACGTCCAATAGCGTTGTTGTAAGTGCGTACCCCTGTGATTTTCTTTAATTCTATTTGTATGGTAGATCGTTAGGTGACCTGAGTGAACAATTCGTTTTTTTTTCTTTTCTTCTTTTTTTTTGAATAAATAGGGTTTTAAAATATTTTTCTTATTAGAATCAGCAGCAGTAAGAAAAAACACAAAATAAAGAAAAAAAAAAGGAAAATAATTGATCAGGCTATGATACTTGTACTTTTTTTTTCTTGTACATTGAAATAGTTTTTCACAAGGTGTTCTTAATTCTCTTTATAATTTATTCATTACTCCACCTTCGTTTTTTGAATCAGTTGGTTCCTTATTTAGTGTTTCCCTTAATTTCATTGCTTCATTTGTCATTCTGGTTTAAATTAAGTATAGCTTATGATCGCTATTTTCAACGAAAAATTTACTAACAGATATCTAAAAGCAAATATATTTCAGAGGTAATGAATAAAATTGAAATCTTATGCCGCATTCACTATAAATATAAATACTTGATAGAAATGATGTCGGATTTATCATCGGCTTATAAAAGAGTTATAAGCAAAATTAAAGGTGAATTACGAGAGTCGGATTTTTTACGTAATGGTACACACTTGCCTCATCATAATGGTACGCACTTGCTCCGCATAATAGTACGCATATGCCTCATGATAGTGGTACGCACTTGCCCCATCATAATGGTACGCACTTACCCCCACCTTACTTTAAAGAAAGGGAAAGTGCGTACCGTTATATAAACAAATTTTAGTTAGAGTCTTTGATCAAAATACCCCATGTATTTTATTAGTAGCTATTACTCAAAAGAAACAACTTGTATTTCTTGACTTCAATTGCTTGGTATGACTACAAGAGAAACTGAAACAAAACCTTCTCTATCTTTACTTCAGAGTTTTTTTGAAGACATTTAAGTTGTCTCTGATTGTGTTTCGTCTATTGAATCCAGGCCTGAATTCTACCTATTGAAATTATCATTAGACAGTTATCTAACACAGTCGATGTGTTGCAGAAGCCATTTCAGGACAGTGTTCATATAATTCCCAGTGGACGCACTTACCCCGTGGACGCACTTACCAGAACTCACCCTATACAAAAATCAAACTTGTTTCAATAAATAGTTTTATTTCTTTATCACCATGTTTACTGTCAAATTTTCATGAGCTTGAGATAACCGAAATCTCTCATTGGCTGATTTACCTTATATATTTTTTCTTTTAATGTGAAAATAAATGAACAAAAAATTAATAAAAACAAAAGCAAATTAATAAAACAAAAATGTCTATCCCATCATTATAGACGTTGTTGAGGAAAAAGATTATAGTTCATTCCGTCCTCTGAGTTTTGTACTGAAATTTGCTTCATTTTGTTTTTAGTAAGACTTAATTTTTACATTCCTCAATAGCCCCTCTTATTGCTCTTTTATAACCACTACTTTAGTATTCCCCACTGTATCTTATTCTTGTTTTAAAAATTGCTTAAACATTTCACCACTAAAACTAACTTGTCACCCTCAGCGCTGAGGCGAAATTTCCCGCAATTGATAACATCACATCGAAAATATGCAACACTAAGCAAATCATATTTGTGAAATATTTCACTCAACTAAAATTTCCACCCTAAATTTAATATTCCGGGGCACATTAATGAGAAAAGCAAAGTCTGACGGTAATTTTTCGCGCCTCGCTCTTTATCCCAAAATGCTGTCAACTCCGAACTGGTTGCGCCAGAACATGATAATCCGGCAACAACACTTCTTGTAAATAGCGGAATGTTTTGCATAATTCTAATCATCCGTTGCTAACACATGGTTTCGGCGCTCCTTCCATTGTGATGGAAATGGGGAAGTTTCGCTGCTCCAGTCGCCCGTTAATGATGGCCCCATTTATTGACGGTAATCGGTAAATGAATAATGACTCAAAATATTCTGTCGTGCTTTTGAAGACAGCTGCACAAAGGAGAAGGTGTGAAAGTAAATACAGCATGTGAAAATTTCTTCGTTTTTTTCTTCTTCTTCTAACTCTTTCTGTTGCTTTAATAAGGAGAAATTACCAGCGATAAAAGTTTATCCATTGTTGTTATGAGGTAAATTTGAGTGTTGAACAACATCGAATTCCTTTATTTTGATGAATGCGTTTCTATTTAGTTGAGTTACTGTGCGCGCGTTAGATATGTTCACATTTTTACGCATAACTTCTTTGATGCACATTGAAAAAAACTTTCTATAAATAACGCATTAAAAAATATTTTCGTTATAGGAATTTTACGCAACTGTACCAGAAATATGCAACCTTTTTTGCAATGAAATATTATAGTACAGTTTTGCGAAGAGTCACATGATCAAAATTTTAAGGATCTTACTGCATCGAAAAAACAATGCATCGAAGAATAAAATTTACTGCGAATATTATTTCAGACAATAAAACTGTAACAACAACATTAGAAACCCATAGCATCAGTTAGTTTTACTGAACTTCAATGCATCTTTAAATGGTCATCATTAAAATCATTCTATCCATGATTGAGTCACCATTTTACTTGGTGAACACGATGTTCTAAAATTTAGACAAAATGCTATTTAAACCTCCGATGCAAAAAAAAAAAAAAAAAAAAAAAAAAAAAAAAACGTCAAACACAAAACAACCACATAATATTTTTTGCCTCCAATTTCAGATTTCTTCCCAACACCCATTTTCTACTTTATTCACAGTGCGAACTGTATTATATGATCACGCGAGAATAAAATGTATTTGTGTACTCACAATGAAATCAAATGTGATAAAAACTTTCCGATTCTTATTGCTTGACTGCTTCGACTAATAAAATGTTATACGCAAATATAGTTCCTTTATTTCGGCTACATTTTTTTATAACGTTCTTCTACAAATAAATATAGTTCTGGGTTGCTAATTACTTCCGCTATTTGTATTAAATTATTCTTCGTTTCTTTTAACATATTTTTAAAGTGATTTGCTGAAAACGCTTTGGCGAATAAGTGTTTGTCTGAACTTTTCTTGAAAGACTTTTGTCATGAACATCAATTGAAGGGCTTGGAGCAAGGGCGTAGCCAGGACTCACGTTAGGGGGGTGCAAGCAGTGGCGTCCCAATAGAAGGTCACTGTGACCTCCCAAAAAGTTCTTATCCGATACAAATTGGCTGATGAAATTTGAAAACAGTGAGACAGTATTGCAAGGCTGAACTTCATTCTATTTATTTTTTTTTTCTTTAATTAATTAATTTATTTATTTTCGTGATGCCTCACGTCTCTTTTGGTAGACATAGATAAGTATGCATTCTTGTATTTTATTTATTTATTTTTTAATCATTCAGTAAAGTTCTGAGTTTCATTCGGTAAATAAAAAATTTTCTCCTCAAAAACAGGCAAGCTTATATCATTTTCTGAAAAGTAATAAATACTAGAGATAATAACGCAGTTTATATAAAGTTCACAAAAATTAGCACAAAAGTCAAATTTTTCAATAAAAACAGAAAGAAAAAAGTAAGAAAGAAAGAGAAAAAAGTGCTTGAAATTCTATTTGCACAAAAAAAGGAAGAAATTATGAACTCAAAGAAACTATACTTTATTCAGTCATGCACACTTTTAACCAATGGACGGTATAATGGATGGTTTGTCAAGAAAATAAATAAAATGGGAGGTCACAGTGACCTTCTATTAGCTCTGATCTAGGGGGGTGCAGCTGCACCTCCCTGCACCCCCCTAGCTACGCCCTTGGCTTGGAGGATGAAGGTGCTATGTTATATTTTGAAAAGTGGACACTCCGGACAATGGTAAGCAATGGATACAGGTAAGCAAATAAAACTTGGTACATAAAACATCAGATGTCAATAGACCAATATCATACGCACACTAATGACAAAAAAAAAAAGAAGACAAAAAAGCTGCAACAACTGCAACAATAAAGCTTTGGACTATAAAAAACTCTGAATTTCTTTTTTGTCATTTACCCCTTCATCAACCAAACCCTTCAAATGAGATAGCAGATTACTCTGCTACGTCCCTAGTGCCGTAAATGCCAAGTCCACCTTCTAAATGAGTACGACACTGAAAACACGATTGAGCGTACGTCTGCAGATTAGGGTGGGGCGAAAAATAAAAAGTTTTTCAGATCAACTTCTAATAGTTGCCAAAAGTTGTCTTTGGTGATAGTTAGCTTTTGTGCAAAATTTGAAAAAAAATCAGTTAATATCTTCAGGGGGCGCTGCGATCGCAAGGTTTAACCATAGCTTTGTTATGGATTTTATGGTTATAATATCAAAAAGAATGCCTTCAGCTAGTCTCTTTGCGTTTTTTTTTACTCAAAAGATGTTTTAATGCATTAAAAGCATATGAAATGACTCACAAACATTATTTTGTATGATATATTTATGTTTAAAAAAATCACTTTTTTTCACGTTTTTGTTTCTTTTTAAATGCTTGAAATATAAATATATCATATAAAATAATTTTTTGTGAGTTATTTCACATGCTTTGAATGCATGAATATATCTTATGAGTAAAAAAATGCAATGAGATTAGCTAACGGCATTGTTTTTCATATTTTAACCATAAAATCCCGATAAAAGCTATGATAAAAGTTTGCGATCGCAGCGCCCCCTGAAGATATTCACCGATTTTTCTCAAATTTTGCACAAAAGCTAACTGTCACCAAAGACAACTTCTGGCAACTATTAGAAGTTGATCTGAAAAACTTTTTATTTTTCGCCCCACCCTACTGCAGATACGTGTCCACAACGATAAAGCTGTTCACACACACACACACAAGTTCATAACGGTTATCGGTTAATATGTTCAGGTAGCTAGCTGTCAGTAGACACGTGTACAAAACGGTACGAGTGTTTAAGTTGCTGTTGGCAGCCATGCGTCAAAAACTGCCATAATGTTTCGGGTACTATTTGCGAATACTCGAAACTTTGACAAATTAAAACAAAAAAAAAAATCAATGATTAAATTAATTAAATCGTAAATAATTTGGATGTAAAACATGTTTCTTGTGGCCTGGCTTTGTTTCATTCTACATTTAAAGTTAGCATGGCGTTTTTCTTTCAAAACTGACGGCTTCCATAATTTGCCTAAAACAGCTATAAGTATATTATTCCCAAATAGAAATTCTTCCTAGTGTTATCTTTTTTAGTTGAATCAAACTGAACTTAGCCTATTTTCTTGGCCCGAACGGAAAATTACTATCAAAATAGCAACTTCCAAAATATTTATTGCCGATCGACATCTAATATACAAAGGAAGCGTGACAGAAGTTTATCTTTCAATTCACTGCAAACAATTTAAACAGAACATGTAACTGAAATCTATATAACGAATCAAATATTTCTCACAACGTGACAAGTTGTGAACATAATTTTGCAGATATCCCCCTACATCAAATCACAATAATTAGTATTCCCTTCCATCGGCCCCACTAAAACATTCCAACTTCCGTCTTCGAGGCTCAAAGTCGTGTATCCGCGTAAAACAACGGTGGGGATGTGACATAATTTTCGGACAGCTGCGACCAGAACTGTTTTACGAGCCCAACATCGAGATAGGCAATCGATTTTGTCGCTTGTTAATTTACTGTTCTGTTTTTACCGTCTGGTGACCAGAGAACTGCTACAAAAAGTGTCATGTTGTCCGTGATACATGGGCTGTCGTAAACCAGACACACCTGGGAGGAAATATTCTCGATAGATTAAATGAAGTCCTTATTCTGTTCTGTGCGCTATGGTTAGTCGGAATTTATTAGGCTCAGCTGTAAAATGTTTTCGAATGATTACAACATGTTTGTTACTTGTGATAAAATATTTCTATTTGCAGAGAAAAAGAGTTTTTAGATTTAGGTTTGAAGAATCAAAGAAAATACTGAGTTGGTAAAATGTTAGTAACTAAGAATTGCATAGAGTAAGGGGAATTCCTCAGACATATGATTCAGTTTTAGTCAGAATTTATAAGGCTCAACTTTTAAAATGTTTTTGAATAACTTTAACTTGTTTGCTACTTATGACATCTAGTTTATATTTGTAGAGAAAAAGAATTTTTAGATGAAGGTTTAAAGTATTGAATTCTGATCGCTGGGGAAAATGGTGTGCCTCCCCCCCCCCTCCACTTCCGCCGTTTCGACTGCACTAAAACTGCTAGGTAAAAATTGTAAACGAAGATTTCAGAAACGTCAAGGTAAATAACGTATGTGTAGAGATTTTGTTTAAATTATAAAATAATAACAATAATAATAATAATAATAATAATAATAATAATATTCTTCATATTTTACGGCATTTTTTTAAACCAATGCTTATCTAAGAGTACAGCAGCCATTTTTTTGTTATCTGTGAAACAAATAAAACTTTTCAATGCGTAGTACTATTTTCTTTCTTTCTTCTTCTTGATTATCATTTTTCTCAATATACCACTAATAAACGTATCAATAATCACAAATTATCCTCAACTCTAAAGTAACTTTGGTTCAGAACGAAAAAGTTATTCTCAAACTCGAATTGAAGTAAAAACATTTCGTCTCTTTTTAGAGACTTTTTCGCTTCAAAACAAAACTTACTCGCAAATAACAACCCATGAGTTACTTTCTTACCACTCAAAATTTCTAATAATAGTGTTACTCATGTTGAGCCATCATGTTTTTTTGATTCATTGCTAGATTTATAGCTAATGTAGCAAAATCAAACAATTGACGCAGGTAAGGAGAGAGGAAAAAAAAAAGATAGAGAAACAGAGAAGGGGAAATTGCTACCATTACAATACCGGAACAAGGAAAATGCACGGTCTTCAACCCTCCCTTTGTCCGGCGCATGAATTATCCATTGAATATTTATCGTTTGTTTTCACTGATTCTTCCTCCCTCCCCCGAGTCTGACCCCCCCTTCCCCTCATCGGCATGCACGGTCCACTCTTTGGAGGCATTCCCTTCCACGATAATGGATTTTAAATGTGGACTTCATCTCCTCTGGCTCGCATTGTAGATGGAACGGGGGGCCCACATAGGCCAGAAGCACGTGTGCATAGTTATTCTGATGACAGGCCTTGAAAAATGGATCGCCCGGAAATCAATTCGTTTTTAGTAGAACACAAAGAATGTCCTTTGTGTACTCCCGCACCCTTTCCGACACTTCCAATAGAGCCACCAAAGAATGTGTGAACCTCTGGACAGACTGAAAGGGTTACTGTTGAAAACAGTTGCATAACGGGACATTGTTCGGGTGCTGCTGAATGCGATGTTGACGATCCCCATGCGATACTTTTGTGGAGACTACTTTGACTTGGAATAACCTTTCAACAATTGAATGATTCATTTGACTGATTTATGCTTGCGTTGAGACAATAGTGTGAGTTGGAAAGCGTCATTCATGATAAAAACTTGACATATTGCAGAGTAATTTTGATTTTAAATGCAAATAGTGCAAATTTAATTTAAAGGAAATTGAAAATGTTAATACATTTACGCTTACTTAGGTTGCTGTAGCCAAATGAAAAGTATAGGAGATACTATTATTTCTTAATCAAAATAAACAAATTGTTTTATGGTCACTTATCCTTAATATTCGCTCCATCATAACCTAATATTCCCCCCCTTTTGTAATTGTTATGCACAAAGAAGACCAAAAAAGTAAAAACTTCAAAGATTACTCTTTCAAGGAGTTCGTTTTCAAGATGCTTTTTTTTTAAAGATGAAGTAAAATTTGTTTTTTTTTTTTTTTTTTTGTTAAAATGTTTCGCGAATTTTACATTTGTGTCAATGATTGCATCGTTGACACACTATTACGCACTAACTACGTAACTTTAAATGTCCAATATTGTAGCATGAAAAACAATTAAATCAAGTCTTGAATCAACAATTGCTGCTCAAGAGCTACTCTTACCATCAGTGAGAGATGTATCTAGTCTTATTTGTTCTTACACATTAGCTTTCCATTCCGTCTTACAATTTGTTGTTAAAATCTTTCCAAACGTTCACTACGTCACTACTATGTTGTAAAGGAGAAAAAAAAGGGTATTTTTGTACTAAAAGTTGCTGGAAACGTGGCTACCACCAAGTAGTTGATACATTAACCCATTTATGCCCAGTAGCCTAAAAACGGGACGCTTGTTAGTTACTGCATACGAAACCCTGTAATGAGTAAATCATTTTACTAAAGCTGTTTTTCACAAGTTAAATAGTCCGTCTTCTTGAGAAAACCAGTTAGAGCCGCTATACTTCGCAGCAACTTAACTTGGCAGTGACGTTACTACGGGCGGATGACGTCAGCGTGACGTTAGCCTATGAAAAACGAGCTAGATAAAACATCACAGCCTACTTGGCGAATAAGAGGAGATCGCTGATTGCTTGTGAGCTCTTATTAGCTCCGCCCGTAGTGACGTCACTGCCAAGTTAAGTTGCTGCGAAGTATAGTTGGACATCAGAGTTTATTTATTGACAGCTATTTTCAGACAAATCAGTCAAGCAACGATCCAGCATAGCCGCAAAAAGTAAGTGTTTTTTGCAAGCTTTTTTTCATAAAATTAAACGATTTTAAAATGATTGGCTTGAAATTGCTCACAGATGCCCTGTTGTAATATTACTTTGCACAAGTAAAGTCAAGTAAGGTCGTATTTTGCTCACATATCTGCAAAATATCCCATAAACAGGACGTTAAATACCTTAATAACTATGGCAGCGGCGAACTATTTTAAGCCTATAATGTATGTAAACCATTCCAAGCAGATAAAAATTGAAAAAAAAAAATGTTTAAAGAAACTTGGGCATAAATGGGTAACAAGGTGCTGTTTCTGAGTGCTGCTGAAAATTTTCTAAGGTGCTGCTTTGAATTTAAAAAAAAAAAAAAAAGGAAAGTTAGCGTAGTGCGCACTTTTCACCTATTTAGTATTCTTCTTTACCAAAGGGCATATACTATGATACACACACACATGTATAGATACGTTTATACACTCCCATTTTAATATGTTAAAAAATGCAATAAATTCTAAGACAACTTTATTCAAAATAACTCTGTTGTCAATGTTAATGCTTTTAGGGTTTTAATTATTGTTGTTAAGTTGTAAGCAAAATATTTAGTCAGCGAGGAATTAAATGTAATTTTCAGCTTATTTTAAAAACATGCAGATAATTTAAAATTGTTGATAAACAGAATATTTTTTTGTTTAGTGTTAAATCTTTAATGAAAGTAAATAAGTTGCATTAAATGAAATTCTGTTCATCAAGTTGAGCAAGATTTAAAATATTAAAACTAATTGACTCGCTGATTCAAATTTATTAGTAATAATAATATTGTGCCAAAAAGCAAAATGTCGTTTTCTCAGCATTTCTTCTCCAATATGTCTTTTGCTAATACCATTTAAATCTCGCTCTGGGGTTAATTTTTCTCCGTTAGAAAAACAATCCGATAAATCAGAAGCTTTTGGAAAACTTAACTTATTCTGTCTAGAAAGTAACCGAGTATTTGCTGGGTTTATGATTTAATAATTAAACAGCTCCTTTAAAGAACACGTTTTTAAATTGAAGCAATTATCTAGCTCGTTAAGTTTGAATGTTAAATAGACAATTTGTGTTGACGCGTTTCATTTTAGCTCACATGTTAAACTATTTCGCTAGCAATCACATTTTATTATGTGAATGTTTATCTTGTTGCATTTTAGTTGAAAATAGTTTGTTTTTTGATTCTTTTTTGGTTTTTGGATACATTAGTAATTTATATAATTGCTCTTTCCAGTTAAATTTATTTCATAAAAATATATTCATGATCATTAACAAGTGGTACATTAACGGATGTCTTTGTGGGATTAAGCAAAAATTTGAAGAAAATACGCTTTTACAGTAGTTTTTTCAAACTGTTCCTTTGGATAAAGATGACATTAAAGCAGGAATATTAAAATAGCAAAAATCGGAGGTAAAATATTTACAAGCATTTCCACTTTACCAAATAAACGTTTAACACGTCATTGTTTAATTAAAAATGGTTTGTTGCTAGATGTATTTAAAGTATTAATGATTAAAATGTCTTCCTAAATGAATGCAGCGTGTGGAAACATAATTATGATTAGTATTCTGTGTTACGTTAATTGATGCTTGTAAGGGACCGACCACAAAGTTTGTGCAGTGTATGTTTTGGAGTAGATTTTTATGGGGTATTTTAATTAAATATGAGTTTTTTAGATGGATGATTACATGAAAAAAACAATTGGAAGTTCCTTCTCAAAACGTTGTAAAAATATTTTCGGTTTTACATGTTTCTGATTTAAGCCACATGAATGTAAAGAAAATAGTATCTTGAAGGATAAAAAGTTTTTACAGCTGGTGTTAAGAGCTGCTGTTGTTGTTGTGGTCTAGTACCAGCTAAGCTAGCAATTTAGGGTCCGCTGCTTCGTTTTTTAAACAGTAACATAATTTGGTGTTAATTCATTAATTCCTGACATTTTTTTCCAAAGATATTTTGTAAACTGGTAACAAACAGTGTTTAATGGACAGGAAAAATAATAAAAAAAAATATTATGTAAAAAATAAGTGTTTCATTAAGGAAAGAAAAATCGTCCCTTGAAAGTTACGATAGACCTCAGAGGGTACATACTTTTTTGACTAAATTTTTTTTCTGCCTACGATATAATATTTAAAAAGACATTTTATAAGAAGAAATAAAATCAGCAATTAACATAAACTGGGAAGCTGCACTGTTAAAATTTTTCCTGAAATTTTACGGTAAAAGTTACTGTCATCCATGTTGCCAGTAACTTTCACCGTAAAATCCAATTTTACTGTAAAATTTTACGGTAGAGAAAAGTAGAGTTAAAAAATAGGGATGCACCGATAAGCAAATTGGCCGATTACCGATTACCGATTAATCGGCTATTGATAATCGGCCGATTAATCGGTCAAGCCGATTAATGATCAAAATGATTATTTTTAATACTACCAATATCATCATCACTGTTTTCTATTCTTTTTTTCTTTTTCTTTCTTTTACGATTCCGATTTAGAAAAAGTTAGTACTTTTTTTTTTGAGAAAAAAAATTATTTTTTCCTAACTCTCCCAAAATAATTTCAAAATTTTATCCAATTTCAGTAAACCAATTTTTAAACCTTTGAACCAATATTATTCCTAATAAAATTACCTTCACACATAACATATTTAACACGTTGTTAATTATGGTAACTAGACATGACATTAAAAAAAAAAAAAAGAAAAGAAAAAGTAGGGGAGGCTTTGGTGTGAGAACTTTAATTTAGGAGATCTTTATATTCAAATTTATTTTTCAAATTATTAGAAGCCAATAAATTCAAGAATTATTCTTTGTGAAAATTAGAGGTTTTCAAAAAGCTTTATGATAAGAAAAAAAGTATTGACACATAAAAAATATAGCAAAATTGTCTCTATGTGTGCATTTATTCAAAACAGAAAAAATAACTAAAAATTTTATAATAACTGTGAGGATTATTTTTTTTTTATTTCGTTCTTGGAATTAGTTTTATTTTTACTTACTACACTTTCCTGCTACGTGTTGTACGATTGTTTGAAAAAAATAGTTTTTGTTTATAATTTTTTTCATCTTAGTTTCTTTTACAAGGCACATAAAAAGTAATTTTATTTAGACCATAATTTGACTAATTATAAATAAAATTAAATACTCATGTTTTTGTATTCCAATTTAAAAGTTCAAGAACTTAATTATTCCTAATTGTGTCATGTGAATATCAGCCATGAGGGTTATCTTTTAATATTGAATTCAGTTTTATGCACTGTATGAACTATTTTTTTTGTATTTACTCTGTACACTTTCATACTACATGTTATAGTAAGGATAGCAGAAAATTATTTACTTACAGTTGATAATATTGCTTATCGAAATTTCTTGGTAAAATTATACTTTGAAACATAATATTTAAAAAATATTTTTTCCGCCGATTAATCGGCAACATTTTACCGATTATTAATAATCGGCAAAGCGGCCGATTATGGCCGATTAATCGGTACTGCCGATTAATCGGTGCATCCCTATTAAAAAACGCAAAATGCGATCAGCCAGGATCGAACCCGAGACGCGGGTACAGCACTTCCCTTCCCTATCCACTGTACCGAACAGACCACACATGGCGAACAGAAATTGAGTATTAAGTGCTTTGCACAGTAATTCACGTGGTTTATCAACTGGCGATGTAATCGTTTCTTTTTTATGGTACAATTTACAGTAAATATTTTCGTTACTGTAAATGCAACATTTTACAGTAATATTTACCATAAAAGTTTCCTGAATTTTTAACAGTGTGGGAATAACTTTGAAAACTCAGCTTTTTTTCTTGAGATTGTAAGCGATGCAATTTTTAATAACGATCATATCAAAACTGCTACAGAACACACTTTACAAAATGGTTATATGCTGCAACCTGTTAATAACGAATTGAAACAATACCAATGTACTCATTGAGCACTATTATTTGGTTAGAATGTTTATTTTGGGGAAATTCAGACCCTTTTTTGGACCGTCCCTAAAAAGGGACGCTAGGCATTAATGGGTTAAGTCCGACTTCCACAGTACACACATATGCCACAGGACACCGTTTATAGATAGGACATTCGATCACAGCACGACAACACACTCACAAAAAGGAAGGACAAGGACAGGAGAGAGAAATTTCATCCATCCCCAAGCCGGGATTGAAACCCGGGTTCACACCATCCGGGCCAGCCTTCTCTGATCGCTATATCGCCAATAAAACGTACAATTTTCAAACTATGAAATGATCCAAAACAATGAAAATAATCTTCCAAATTATACGATTCTATCCGCATTTTTATCATAAATTAAACTTGGTCAGCATGTGACATAGGATGTAGTGTTTCAATGTGTAGATATAATCTTAGAATTTGGAAGATTACTTTCATTGTTTAGGAGCATTTTATAGTTTGAAAACTGTACGTTTTACTGCCGATGTTTTTCGTGAAAGGTTAATACATACCAATATTATCAAAAATTTGGAAGTGTGCAGTCCAATTACTAAGGAAGAAAATAAAATGTAAGAATGAAGGCTTTCACGCCCGGAGTAAATACTAGTTAAGGATTCCGGGCTGTTGTGCCGTGGTCTGAATGGCTTTAATCCATACGTTTCGATCGTAAGTGCGGCGGTCATCTTCAGTGGGTATCGTTGATTAATTTGGCGACTGATGCGAAATTTCGAACTGCTGCAAGATTTGAAATTGAAAACGCAGCGCCCTCTACCTTCCGGCTCGAGATTGACAGATGACTGGATGCCAAAGCTTGTTAACTTTTACTTCTGCCTCCTTCTTGTTAAAATTATTTGGGTGTTTGAAAATTTCAATGGCCTCTCTATTCAATCTGGGGAAATAATTTGAAGTCCGTGAAATTATTTTGGCCTCTTTGAATTTTATATCATGGATTCCATTACTGAAAGTAATCGCGGAGTACACTTTCAGTAATGGAATCCATGATATAAAATTCAAAGAGGCCAAAATAATTTCACGGACTTCAAATTATTTCCCCAGATTGAATAGAGAGGCCATTGAAATTTTCAAACACCCAAATAATTTTAACAAGAAGGAGGAAGAAGTAAAAGTTAACAAGCTTTGGCATCCAGTCATCTGTCAATCTCGAGCCGGAAGGTAGAGGGCGCTACGTTTTCAATTTAAAATCTTGCAGCAGTTCGACATTTCGCATCAGTCGCCAAATTAATTAACGGCACCCACTGAAGATGACCGCCGCAGTTGCGATCGAAACGTATGGATTAAAGCAATTCAGACCACGGCACAACAGCCCGGAATCCTTAACTAGTATAGTAAGAAAATAAAACATTTATATCGAAAACATTTATATAGCGACAACATTCACTGGATAATAAAATTAAAAAAAAAATATTTCAAAAGTACAGTCCAAGCCCGCTCACAGGAATAACTAAATTCCCATGAAAATTGATTCTAATAATATATATATTTCGTTATTAGGAGCAAAATGACAAATTACAATGGCTTGGGTGCTTAAAAATGCATTACATAAAGCAGGATATTGTTATAACCGATACTCTAACAGGCGGGCTTAACCATATATTGTTTGATACAGCATAGCTGTGAAGCCTTTAAAAGTGAGAATATGACACACGGCATATTATTTTAGAAGCAATGTTAGGTTAAAAAAAATTCACTTTCTTTTGTATAAATATGATTTACGAGTCTCTATGTAGACTTCTGTTCTATAAATATTTTTTTATCCAGCATTAAATAATTTTACTGTGGAAGTTCATTTAATGAAATAACAATCTATTATGCTATACATTTACTATAACTATTTTTTGAGCCTTAAATTCATTTCATGTCTGATTCTTGAAAGCTTTAAATCCATTTTCTCAATACGCCGTTATTACAGAACATTTAATGCTTTCCATTTTAGTTAAACCTCCAAAAATAATTTTAGGAAATCACTTAATTTCCTTCATTTCTTATAGGATACAGTTTAGAATCAAGTGAATCTCTCGTAAATAAATTTCCTAATAAAACCAACTGATTGAACATTACAGTCAGCCAATTGCAATATAATCCTTTTTTTTCTTCGATCACTCAGCTTTGATTGAGATAAAGGCATTCGCAACTGCGACTGTAATCATGTTATCCAGGAAAAGCAAAATAAACCATCTTTCTCCATTTTTTTTTCTTTCTTATCCCTGGTTTATCTTTTTGGAGCATACCGAAAAAGTCTCCGGAAATTTGAAGTACAAAAAGGCTTTAGTTATCCCCCTTGATTCTGATAGATAAAGAAAATAGCGTAAATAAATGAGATATTTTTTTTTTCTCTTGCGATATGCCAAAGTTAGTTAAGATGTCTGTGTTAGGTTGTATTTTAGCAATTCGATGGAATTTGTCCTGATGCATTAAGAACAACACTAGTTTTCTAATTTTAGGACTAAGAAACGTTAGGTTATTATATTTGCTGTGCAGACAGCTTTATATATATCAAGCTATGATTTACTGGTTTCTGTGCTAGTATATTTTAAAAGTTACAGTTCCATTATATTCGTAAATGAATGCTTTGAATCCATTTTACAAAACGTTTTACTTTTTAACAATATTATTAATATTTAATCAAATAGGAATTCTTAAAGAAAATATTGAGTTGTTCTTAGTGTGTATATATTTTAATAATTGTTGAGTTATTCTCAGTGTGTATATGATTTAAAAATTATTAAATTATTATTAGTGCGTATATGTTTTAATAATTATCGAATTGTTATAAACGCGAATATGTTTCAATAAAAATTGAAATGTTACAGTTAGATATTTTATCTCACTACCTTCCTTGAATTTGTGAATGCGCCAGGTCTCGTCCGACTTTCTCAAAATTGAGGGGGAGGGCATGCAACAAGCTCTTGCATGCAACAAGCATACAAGAGACAAAGAAGCAGCAAGCCAATAAAAATTGAAGTCATTGGGAAGTGCGCCTCTTTAACCTATCACCCTTTTTACTTTCTTCTATATCTATTATATAGAAGAAAGTATTGGTTTCGTGAAAATTTTCGAATGTCGAATTTTGACGGATTTGCACGTTTTGAGGTGCGCTGAGTCCATTTCGACCATTTTTGGAAAATGTCTGTCTGTGTGTGTGTGTGTGTGTGTGTGTGTGTGTGTCTGTGTGTGAGTCTGTATGTGTGTGACCAGTTTTTGTGGCCGCGCTAGAGCAAAAACTACTGCATGAAATCGAACAAAAATTTTTTCCCATATGTACCACCATGTGAACTGGTGCACCTGACTTTGTTTAGCGAATTCCTCTAAGGGGGGTGGAGCAATCGCACGTGTTCTGCGCGTTGGTGATTGCTATATCTCAGGAAGTAACTGGCGGAATCAAACGAAAATTGGTCCATAGGTAGACCCTACCGAGTACAGGTGCTGATTCAATTTGCGTGTCAATATCTTGAAGGGGGGTGGAGCAATCGCACGTGTTCTGCGCGGGGGTGATTGCTATATCTCAGGAAGTAACAAGCGGAATCAAACGAAAATTGGTCCATAGGTAGACCCTATAGAGTACAGGTGCTGACTCAATTTGTGTGTCAGTATCTTGAAGGGGGGTGGAGAAATCGCACGTGTTCTGCGCGGGGGTGATTGCTATATCTCAGGAAGTAACAGGCGGAATCAAACGAAAATTGGTCCATAGGTAGACCCTATTGAGTACAATTGCTGATTCAATTTGTGTGTCAATATCTCAAAGGGGGGTGGAGCAATCAAAAGTGCTTATTTTGTCATTGCACCTACTGTATCTCAAGAAATATTGCTGAGATTTGAATGAAATTTGGAATAACACTAACCCAATAAGGAAGCAAGCATCGATTAAATTTTGGCGCCAATCGCCCCAGGGGGAGGGTGGGGTGATTTTTGCGCTTAGTCAACAATGCGAAAAATCAATTCATTAAAAAATCGCTTTCACGCTATTTAATTATCAAAACAGCTGAAAACTTTCAATGATTTGAAATTTTTAACTGTTGCCAATTTCTTTTTACTAACAAATAAAATGTTTGCAATTAATCTAAACAAGGCTTTTGCAATGATTTCCAATTTCGCTCATTGATTCTGCATTTGCAGGGTTATTACGATAATTGGGAAATTGGAGCTGTTTCCAATTATTCGAGCGAGTACGTATTTTATTTTGTAACTGGAATTCATAAGATAGATATAGAAGAAAGTTTCGTGACGGCCACGACAGCTAGTTTTAAATGGTACCGTTCGTGGCTGCCAGTAGCAGAGTTCTAAAACGAACAGTACATGGATTTACTTGAAGGAGTGATGGAGTGTTATCAATATAGATTTGCTTTAGTTAATTTAATAAATAAGAATGATATGGTTTGTATATTTATTTGACTAAAAGCGCTTTAGTTTCGACTATTAAATCTGCCGCAATAACTTATTAGTATGTTTGTTCAAATGTGACAAACGTATTATTTAGTTTTGTAGCTCTGACAATTGTTTACATCAATGGTTCTCACACCTCAAAAATATACAAATATTTCAAAGTTTACTAGCACAAAACTATAAAAATTATATCGATAATGATTGAATTGAATTGTGAAGAATGTTTGAATAATATTGTATGATTCTTCACTGAAGGAAAATAAATATTAAGAATGAATTTTCATGACTGTATTTAGTCGGAGCAAAACATTGATAAACTTTGTAAACAAGAACAAGGCCGACATTTCTCTAATCATTTCATAATATTTTTTATTCATGCTTGATTATCAATACATTCAAAGCAAACATCCACTGAAATAAAATTTCTTGTTTTAAAATTAAATTACATCTTAGAAATTAAATATAAAGAGCAAAACTTTAATTTTATTGAAAGTTTTACGTGACTTAAAGGTTTTCTTTTTATTATTATTATTATTATTATTATTATTATTGACGGTATGCACAGCAAATGATGCACAGAAAGGAGCAAGTAGGTAGAAAAAGGGTGAAAATTCATTCAATAAATCATAATTAATCAGTTCTGCGTTTTAGCATTGTATTTATTGCTTACAATTGTAATCCTTCCTTTGAAATATAAAACTGCTAAAAGATATTTTTACATATAATAACTTCGTTTGTTCAATTTCTTCACAACGAGTTTTGGATCTAATCGAAAGATCAAACACATTTCTTTGCATGTATTGATATTCATAAATTATTTGACTTACTTTCAACATAGTAATATTTCGTCTTTTTCGTTTTTAACAATAACATTTTAAAAATACGAGAAACTATTTTTCAGATTTCAAAGCTAACAATACAGATTGAATTAATCTAAAACTTGACTTTAATTTAAATCTTTGTCGTATATGTAATGCTTCATTCGCTTATTTCTTAGATTTAAAATAAACCGTTGACACCTTATCATTGACTCTGCCTGAAAACCTTACTTTTTATTTCCTTCTCTCTAACATTTATTGTATCATAAATTAGTGGTCACGACATAGCAAAACGAAATTATTTTATTAAATGCACATTTTTTATCTATACATTATAATAAACAAAGAAAGATTGAAATTAGTTGTTTTTATTTCATTTATGCTTCTTCAGTATACCAATTGAGTTTGTTTATTTAATGTGCGTAATTGGGGTCACTCCTTTTAACTATATATTTCTGCTAACTGATTGGGAAATACAAGTCAAATTCATGCAATAAACAAAGATATCGATCGTCCAGATATTAATCTGATCTGGTTACTGAAATTATTCCCACAATACAATGCAGCCTAATGAGCGATGATCCAATCCGATAATTACCCCCTTACAGCCAACATAGCCAACTGATATCAGTTACGGTTGGCATAATTTTTACGCAGAACCAGGAGAAAGCGAGATATAATTAGACCGACTCCGCTTAGATGACCAGATCGTGCGAGTAAACGAATCGTTATTGAAACTGTATGTACTTATTCAAATCGGCGAGGAACAGTTTCATTTAGAGGGAGCATGGATTGTCCTCTGTGCAACCAAATACACAGTGGGGAATTGGTGGAACCCTTTGAGCATGATCAAGCTTGTTAAGGGTCGACAGACGCGTAGAGTATCAGAGGTGGAAAGTGTTTGTTAACGTTTGAAGCAATGTACTGGTATAGTATGTGGTGATGAACATGAATTGGACATTGGAGGTACTTTATAGTACGAGTTGGCTCTTGCTTATTATTTGCGAGATGCAGGTAAATGCGTATCATAAATGAAGGGCCAGTGGGAATAAAGATGAAAATCATTTTTTCGTCAATTTTGAGATATTAGCGATATCTAGGGGCAATGAAGGACTAGTATCATCTGGTAGAACAACAAGGGGGAAAAAGATGAGAAATGACCGAAATGTGCATGAAAACTCGAAAAACTACATAAGGAGCTACGAGAAATCAAACTTTGTTCTTCGTTTTTCTCAAAATCGCTTTTTGGTCACTTTCCTCTTTTTCCCCCTGGCCCTTCAATTGTTTTGAGAGCTATGTGAGGTGTAGGTATAGTATGGTATAGTATGTAGTAGGTATAGTATGTGTGGGGATGAACATGAGTTGAATATTGGAAGTACTTTATAGCACGAGTTGGCTCTTGGTTATTACTTGCGAGATGCAGTTAAATGTGTATCATAAATGTTTTGAGAGCTATGGGATTGATTAAAAGTCAAATTCTGTGAAAAAAAAAAAGTGGTTAAATAAATAACGCTACTGTGTTTGCTGTCTTGAAGGGGTCTACATTGCTTCGACGTGGCAGTGTGTAAAAAAATGAGCAGATGTGCACCAACCGAGCAATGATTTGAGCAAGCTATGAAGGAACGCAATTTAAAAGAAATATTTGACACTTAACTCTCATAACTTATATATATATATATATATATATATATATATATACAGGGTGTCTACTCCAATCGTGGACCAATAGCTAATTTCTAAACCGTTAGAGATAAGCATATAGTTTATTTAGGAAAAAATCTCCAAATTACGAAAGGAATTTTGGGTCTATTCAATGTTTTTCAAAAAATCAAATTTTGAAAGAGTTACGAAATTTAAATTTATAAACAGCCCCCCAGTCCTATCAATCATATTTAGTAAAACATTCTTGACACTGTAACGTTTAAAACTAAAAAAAAATCACTCTTCTACCACAAAAATTGACCGAGTTATGACGTTTTGAAAAGTCAAGATTTTGCATTGTGTCATGACGTCATCGAGGGAGCGATTAGCTATTGGTCCACGATTGGAGTGGACACCCTGTATATATATATATTATACATTATTACATATTATTATACATTATATATATATATATATATATATATATATATAATGTATAATAAATTAAGTAGTGGACTTTCTAATATGTAACGTTTAAATACTTACATGATTGAGTACTAGAAAAAAAATATTCCACGCGATATTTTGCGAAAAAATTCACTGAATGATATTAAAATCAGCAATATTTAGAAAATTAACCAATGTAAAATATTTTTTGCATTGTTTTGTGGCAGATGAGGGGAATAAATATTTGAATTATTACCTTGCTCACTCCAAGCACTTTTTTTAACACTAAAGGCAACTACTAAGAAATTTACACGTAAAAGGAAGTAGTGTGGGGGTCCATACTAGATTTTTTTCCCCTGCCATGCTCCATTTCATCTTCTGAAAGTTTTTTTTTTATTATTGCAATAAATCAGTATTGCGGTTTCTCAATTTTCCTATATTTCACTCATTTAAAATGAATTTTACTCCGAAGATATCAAGGAGTGTGTTCATTTCTTGGAAAAAAAAAATCCAACACTATTTACGCATCTAAAATGCATCAGTTTTAAAATTACATGCTTTTTTCATCAATTATAGTTTGAAATAGTTTCAGTTTATAGAAAAAATATTTTCAGTTAAGCCTGTCCAAGTATTTATTTATAAAGATAAATGTGCAAAAAAAAAAGTATATTTCCATTAAAGGGGTGCATCTGGCAGTTTTGCTTCACATCTCAACAAAAGATCATTAAAAAAATGTCGTCACTTGTCAACCGTATTGATGCTATTTTGAATAGCTAAATTATAAATAAGTACGGTTTAGTATTATCATTTGTCAAGATGTCTTGACTTACCACCAAATGAGATAATGTTTAAATGGTAAAACACATAGAGATGTATAGCTACAGCAAATACCTGTAGCATATCGAAAATTACCATTAAAATATACACTGCTATGCAAAGGAACTATTGTTTTTGCAATACAATACTGGCAGCTGAAATGCACAGTAATAAGCTGCAAAAGTAGCAATTTTACTGATTATTGCTGCAAAGTTATAAATTTTACAGTTTATTACTGTAAAATTTAGCAATATTACCCTGCAAAGACAACAGTACCTTACTGGTAGCCTAGGTTCCAGTTTAAAACTGTAAAATGCACGGTAATGAATTGTAAAATTAGCAATTTTACAGTTTTTTACTGTAAAATTAGCAATTTTACAGTTCAGTACTCTAAAATTAGCAATTTTGCAGTTTATTAGGGCAAATTTAGAAATTTTTAGTTTATTACTATAAAATTGACTATTATGCTGCAAAAACAACATTCATTTTGTACAGAGTATAAGAAAAGCAAAAGTGTCTTAAAATTCATAATACAGTCGAAGCTCGATATAACGACCGCCTCCGTCCTACACAAAACGGTCTTCATAACGAGTGGTCGCTATAAGAGGTCGAACATAGAATATATTGGGATACAGTTGGGGGTTTTCTCACCGGTCGTTATATTAGGATGGTCTTTATAACGTGCGGTCTTTATAACGAGCGGCGACTGTATGTCCACAATCCACTAATACATACACTAGAGATGAGTTCGGGCTCACTTTTGAAGGCCCGAGCCCGCCCAAGCCCGAGAATTTTTAATCCAAGCCCGCCCGAGCCCGAGTGATATTGTCTTGTTTTGAGCCCGACCCGGTCCGAGCCCGAGTGTATCAAACATCAATATATATTTTTAATTTCCACTTGGGATGCACTTCCATATGATATATCGTAATAGTAATCGCAAATATATTATAAGTGGGTGCTATCTTTTTGAATTATTATTATTATTATTGCTGCCATTAAGAAAAACTGTTCTCACGCTCTTTAAGTACCCCAATATTTTATTCTGTATTTGTATAAAAACTGACTATCTAAAAATGAGATCGAGCCCGAGCCCGCCCGAGCCCGAAAGTTGCTTGAAGTTAAAGGGCCCGAATTCGTCTCGGGCTCGGGTTCGGGCTCGGGCAGAGCCCGGCTCATCTCTAACATACACCCTCATTGCATATATGCCTTCCCTTAATATAAATTATCCTTCAAAAAAGCAGCAATTATAATAAAAACAATTACACTATCAGACGAACAAAACCATTTCAGCGAGCTAATTGATGGCAGGGCCATCAGGATCACGTAAGAAATATGACTGCCGCATTTTGCTTTTGGATTACACTTCGAGAGAGAAACATTTTCTGTTGGTTTAGTCGATTCTGTTTTAAGCTCAGTGACCCTCCCTCCAGTTTCATTTTTTTTTTTTTTTTTTTTTTTTGTCTTCGAAATAAATGTGGGAGAAGATAAAACAAATGTGAGTCTTGGGACCTAAAATCATACTTTCGTTAATGTTTGCTGCAATTTATTGCTTTATTTCTTTCTCTCTGCGTATGGATGGTTTCAATGGCTTCTGCTTGTCTCCGTCGTGTTGGATGCCTCCTTTGGTGGCAATAATTTTGGCTGCTTTTGATGGAGGATGTTTATTGGTTTTGAGAAATAAATCCGTCAAGGTTGTGCAAGTGAGAAATTTATATTGCTGCATCTGGTTTGCTTTTCTGTACTTTGAAGCAGTTGTTCCGCACCTAACCATTGCTTCCACTAAATTTATATCCTTCTCTATTTCACACATACATAAAAGAACACCTCGATTTTACGTCCCCCGGATTTAAGTTTTTCCCTCAATCTACGTTTTTTAAAAGGTCCCGTCAGCAGGTGCTTTCCACGTATTTCCCGTGTTTCACGTTTTCCCGTATTTTACGTTTTTTTTAACCCAGTCTCTTGAGAAATGTAAAATCGAGGTATATACATACATACATATAGAAGTCATGTAACAGATAAAAATAAGACTAGTATATGTTTACCAGAAAACTAAACCGAACCAAATGAAAAATAAAGTCAGTTACTGGGGTCATTCTATGACCCCGCGCGTCCTTCTGTTCGCTCGACAGATCAACTATTTCGGGGGTTTGATACGGTAAGTTCGTCACTTTTTTTAATTAAAAGAATGTTGTACTTTGAAACAACCATATAGAAAGTATTCTTTATGCTGATTAGTAAATACATATCTTAAATCCTTTTTTTAGGGAAAATTGATACCAAAATAATATTTATTTAGAAATTGAGCAAATAAAATGAAAGGGACACCTTTTCAATTAAATTACCATCTCCCTTTCATTCAACCAGTGTAAAAAGTACTTAAATTATGATAACTACAATCAAAGTAATATTTTGTTGATCTTCATACATGCAGTATAAAAATACAGGAGGAGACAAAATGAAATCAAGTTCATAAATTATTTTCGATTAAAGGTTGAAACATTTTAAATATAAATCTATCAGTTTTCTTTAAAAACATCAATTCTGGAATGATAGTTGTTATAAATATTGTAAATTATATAAAATGTAATAACCCGCAAAATTTATATGAGCTTTGTGTAAAAAATATACGTTCCATACCTTTAAACAGAATTGCGGAAGAAAGATAGTTTGCGTAGCACATTTTTGTCTAAATGATAGGTTTCAATGTCTGTAATTGTACTGCAACATGGTTTTAAGAAAAAAATATTAAAATATAAAAGTTTTCAACTGCGTAAGAAGGGATTTTGGGTTTATTCAAAGGTTTGGGGTCATTTTATAACCACGCGCGTCGTTACGTTTGCCTCGGAGACGCGCGTTCTCCCGGGTTAATGCCTGACATTTTTTCCCAAAGATATTTTGTATACTGGTTACAAAGTGTTTAATGGACAGGACAAATAATAAAAAAAATATTTTGTAAAAAATATTTTTTTTATTAATGGAAGGAAAATCGTCCCTTAAAAGTTACGATAGACCCTAAAGGGTACATACTTTTTTTACTATTTTTTTTTTTTGCCTACGATATAATATTTAAAAAGACATTTTATAAGAAGGAATAAAATCAGCAATTAACATAAACTGGGAAGCTGGGAATAACTTTGAAAACTTAGCTTTTTTCCTTGAGATTGTAAACGATGCAATTTTTGATAAAGATCATATTAAAACTTCTACAGAACACACTTTACAATGATTATATGGTGCAATCTGTTAATAACGAATTGAAACAGTACCAAAGTACTAATTGAACACAATTATTTGGTTAAAATGTTCATTTTGGGGAAATTCAGATCCTTTTTTGGACCATCCCTAAAAAGGGACGCTAGGCATTAATGGGTTAAAAAGCATTTTCATTAGTACACACATTCTTAAAAGTGACGGGAATTACAACTAAGTACAAAAATTCCAGAATAAAAAATACCATTTTCTCAATGCCGTCCTTATTTTTCACACAAAAATCGTTTTGACTATATACCTATCATCTTAACCTACTTAAATACCTCTCAGTTAATGTAGTTAAACCCTTAAACAACAGTCAGCAAATATAATTTTATTTTGTTGTATACACAAAATGTTTTTTAAATATCCTGTAGAAAAAGAAAGAACACAATAAGTATTGAAGTCACGTTTTATATTCCTGCTTATTTTTCCTTTAAAGAATTTTTTTTTTTTTTTTTTTTGCCAGGATTACGTGAGAAAGAAAATTTAACACAATTCACCATATTTTTAGCTTGACATTGGAAAAAGGTCCTGCATTTGAATATGCACAATTAAACTTTATTAGATGCATTCATACATATAAATTGATACAAGTGGCACATAGTTAGAGATTAGTTTTAAAAATGACTAACTCGTAACTCGAATCTACTAATTCATCACCGAGCAAAAATTTAATTGTTTGTTAAGTGGTCTAAGCATTTTTACTTTTCCAAATTTTCGATATTCTGAATAATAACAAAATGTTTTAACTCTGAACTACCTGATACCTTATTTATTACGTTGAAAGAAAGTTTTTCTAGTTATTGCAAGAAACGTAAAGTATCCTCAAGGTAATTAATGCATTAATTACAGTTAAACAGTTGCTAATTAAACCTCTTTTCTGCGAAGGATATTTTTCATTTTGCGTGCTGATAATAATTAAAAATTGTTATACATATATTTCTGTACGACTTTTCGTGGATATTTGATCTATTTTTATAACCTGAACCGCAATTTTACTTGAAATTGAAAATCAGTTTTTCAAAAATATTTTCTCCCAAAATTTTGTTCAATTATGATAATTATTTTTAAACTTCGAATAAAAGTAAGAAAATGTTTAAAAAATTAAATTGAGGTTCATGTCTGGAGGAAGGTATCTCTCAGTACTATAAAATTAATATTAGGAAGATACATGAATTTTAACTTGAGAAAACAGTAAATTTTAGTGTTATATTTTCCTATAAAAAAAAGTTGTACGGTTTAAAGGTATGTTAAATCGCATATTTTGTGAAAAAAAAATAGCTTTCATTCAGTAAATTGTCTGCCGTCATTTTTATTTAATGTCTCAGAGACAAATATCACAGGATCAGCATAGAGGTATTTTCATGGACAAAAAATCGTAAACTAGTTAATGTTGAGCTTAATAAGCATGTTACATGTAAGAAGAAAAAAGTGTCTGTTGTCTTTATTTAAAGGGGCATTTTAGTATCATATCAATCAGATTTCATTGATTTAAGGGGTTACAGTACCTTTCTAACAAATTTCTTTAATTTAAGTGAAAAAGTTAATTCTTTGAAATATTTGTTTCTGCACTTGTTTAAAAATCAGTAATTTATTTTCAAACATCAAAAATTTTGAAAACTTTTTTTGAAAATTTGAAAAATGTAAGAAAATTTCAGTTTTTTTAAAACCCTAAGGCTTTTTTGTTTTTGCACTAATTTCAAAATTTCTTTTTGCGAAATGATCGCAAGGAAAACCTCAACAAATCTGTGCATTCATTTTCTTATATTTTGATTAGAAAATATTTTGTGACCTTTTATGTAAAAAATTCTTAGAAAATTTTGTTCTTCGAGGTTTAACAAACTCTAAAAATTTTTGTAATTTATAAAACGCTTATTCAATGCACAGTTTTGTTAAATATATTATCCTGAGTGCAAAAAATATTGCTTTAAAGTTATATCTTTAATAGAAAAAATTCCTTAGCATTTCTAGTAACATAGAAACACTAAAAACTGATCACCGAGAAAAAGCACTTTAAAGTTTGGCTTTTCCATTAGAACACATAGCATGTATGCCCTAAAGTCACTCTTAACTTTTTAAATAATTTAGCTAGAACAATGCTGTTTTTTTCTGAGTGTTTTAAATAACTTTTACTTTTGAAATAAGCAATAAAATTTTTTTTGGTCTTTTGTTTATTTTTGAGGTACTGTAACCCCTTAATAACAAATAGTATTGGTACAAACATGAAGGATGCAACATTCGAAAGATGCAGTAAGTGAGATCAACGGTTTTAATAGAATGGCACTGCTTACTTCATTTACATTGTTAATTGATTATTGTAAAGTTCATATATATGAGCAAATAAATAATTTAAAAAACAAATTGTTGTGAGATGTACTCAATACTCCCAACATAATACAATATTTCAGAGTAATTGTTTAAAAGTTGTTACGCTATTTAACCGATTTTCCTATTTAACTTAAATTTATCCTTAATCTTAAGCAAATCTGTATTGTACACCTCAAGACTGCAAATTAAATACAAGCCAGAAAACTGAAACTCCAAAACCGAGACACGAAACAGTTCGTCTTTGTTTAACATCTAATAGACGTCAGGATATAAATATGTCCAAAATATGTCCTCCACTTCATCTTGGACGCTGCCTGAAACATTCCTCTCTGGAGATTAGGACTCCATTTTAAGCCCATTGTCCGCCGTCGTTTTTATTTAATGTCTCAGAGACTAATGTCACGGGTTTGGCATGGACGTGCCTTCAGGGACACAAAACCGTAAGCCAGTTGGTGTTGAACAGTACAGCAATCCTTATTATAGGACTTCAGAGAAATGGTTTATCTGTGGTTACACTATTAAACTACACATTTCTTACTTCATTTAAATTAATCCCCAACCCTCGTAAACTAAAATCCATATTCAAATTCTTCCCACAGAATTGTAGGACAAGCAAATCTGTATTGTACACCTCAAGACTGCAGATTGAATACAAGCCAGAAAACTGAAACTCCAAAACCGAGACACGAAACAGTTCGTCTTTGTTTAGCGTCTAATAGACGTCAGGATTTTGCGGCAAAGATATGTCCTCCACTCCATCTTGGACGCTGCCTGAAACATTCCTCCCTGGAGATTAGGACTCCATTTTAAGCCCATTGTCCGCCGTCATTTTCATTTAATGTCTCAGAGACAAATGTCACGGGCTTGGCATGGACGTGCCTTCAGGGACATAAAACCGTAAGCCAGTTGGTGTTGAACAGTACAGCAATCCTTATTATAGGACTTCAGAGAAATGGTTTAACTGTGGTTACATTATTAAACTACACATTTCTTACTTCATTTAAATTAATTCCCAACCATCCTAAACTAAAATCCATATTCAAATTCTTCCCACAGAATTGTGGGACAAGCAAATCTGTATTGTAAATCTCAAGAGTGCAGACTGAATACTTTCTAGACTACTCAAAATAGCAAAACAGAGACACAAAACAGTTCGTCTTGGTTTAGCGTCTAATAGACGTCAGGATTTTGCGGCAAAGATATGTCCTCCACTCCATCTTGGACGCTGCCTGAAACATTCCTCCCTGGAGATTGGGACTCCATTTTAAGCCCATTGTGCGCCGTCATTTTTATTTAATGTCTCAGAGACAAATGTCACGGGCTTGGCATGGACGTGCCTTCAGGGACATAAAACCGTAAGCCAGTTAATGTTGAGCTTTTTATTTTTTCCCCTCCTCGCGTGTGTCCTGGCGGCGTTTTATCGCTTACGCTTGACCTGTTTGTCCATTTAGGGGTCAGGAAAGCAAGGGCTTCTCCCTTGGCAATAATATCTCCCCTGGACTACGAGGGAGGACATTTATTGTTTCCCGGAGAGGAAAATAAACGAATCTATTAGGCCCCATAGAGAGAATGATGGCTTGAAAGCGACGTTCGCTTTTACAGTAACCCCATCTATTTAGTTGCCGTTTGTGTTCATTCATTTTAATTCGCTGTTTGATGTGGTGCTGTTATGATGGCTATATTTGTTATAAAAGAAAATATATGTGTGCAGTGTGTGATGGACGCCTAATCGATTTCGTGGTTGGAAAACAAAAATGGACGTTTTTGGTGACATTTATTGCCTCAGAGGTCGCTTACCACATTGTTGTTGGGAAAATCCTTATTCTGTTTTCTTTAAATGATCTTGTAAATGGCACCAGCGTCGTACCACTTACACAAGCTTGTTTCTAGACCTTAAAACAACAGGTGGTTCCTTGAATTGACTCATAAATATATGCTTTAGTATATTCATAATGGATAATAGAAGAATGAGGTATAGAAGAATGTCTTGAAGTGGCAAGAAAAATTAAATAATGTTGTTTGGACAAATGGTTATCAATGAAATGATTTATAACAAATGTTTTAAATTACTTGCATGACGTAACGAGGCTTACTGTTTACTTTACTGAGATTTGTAAATATTTACCTCGAGTTGCAATTGACTAGAATAAACCAGTCAGGATTTTTTCTTCCTTTCTGTGAATATTTACGTTCTGCAATGTAAAAAAAGTAATATGGTTTTATTTCCCTTCAGAAATACCACTCATGTTTTTTTCTATTAATCTGGAAACTTGTTTTACTTTTAAAAATACTACTAGCGCAAAAAGATAGCTTATGGGGGATTGCAGGTAACTTACGTTACATTTCGACCAACTCTTATGCATGTAGCACCTCAGTACAGACAAATATTGTTACACAACCTTGTACAAAAGTATTAAATGAAAATGACAGTTAAAAGCAAAATTAAAATGCAAAAATATTCGATGCATTTAATTTTTACAAAATTTAGCAGTCAAAAATAAAGCAGTAACTTACGTTACTCAAAAAGGGAATGACATAATATGAAATTTAGTTCTAAGGCAAATTTCTACTGTATTGCAGCTGTTTTCATGTTTAAAGTATAATTTATCAGTTTCTTATAATACTTAGGAATTTATTTTCATAAATTTAAATTTTATTTCAAAATTTGAAATTTATGGGAATTTTTAAATGGGTAACTTACGTTACAGTAGCTTACGTTACAAAATTTACTTACAAGCATATTTTTATTACAAAAATTAACGAATGAAAATTACAACTTAGTTTAGATCAAAATACTGAAAATTAACACGTATGAGTTAAATTTAAAGAAATTTAATGCCAAGCTCAGTGATAAATAAAAACTATTACAAAACATAAAATTTTTATATGTATACTAGCCGCTGGTAATAACAAGTTCAGATAATTCTATTTTTCGAATCATGTTTTCTCTTATAATAAATTTCATCTTTCGATTCTCACCATTTCTAATTGGTTCCAACAGCAGCCATTACTTTTACTTTAAACTCGTTTCCTTCAATAATCGTCACAACTCAAGGATACAATGTATTTTCGTACTTCACCACACACCAGTCACCAGCTTTTATCTCTGTTTTTTCTTCCTGTTCCTTAAAATACTAACTAAACGAAACACTAGTGTTTGTTATTTCTAGTTCCTAAACGGTCATTGTCAATGTGCGGATCGTCAGAAAATATTTTTGATAAATTTTACTTTTTCTAATATAGTTCAATACTATCAAGAGTGATTTTTATTTATGAATCTGTGGTATCCACATACTTTTCGCATACCCTTTCTACAGCCCATCTTTTCTTCAGAGTTCAGTGGTATTTTAATGTAGAATAAAATATATTTCAATTGAAAGAGATAAAATATTTTTATATTTGTTTTTTCCAAAACAAACTTGATAACTTTAAATCATTACAGAAGTCGTTTTTGAATAATTCATAGTACATTACCTCCTAAATATTCTGAATGCAGTGACATTGCTTAGAGAGAATCGATATCTTAAAATCCAAAAAGAAACATGTAATATATAATAGAGATGTATTGTAATCTTATTAACAAATAGAGACATTTGAAGAAAAATGATTAATTTAAATTAAGTAAATACAGTACAATGAAAAGAATTCTTGAATAAATTACACCTTTTAACCACATAGGTTTTATTCACAATTTATTTTATTTCTAAAGACAAGCATTTAAGTTCTACTAAGGTAACTTACGTTATATGCATTAGTGGGTAACTTACGTAACACGTTTGATTGTAGCACAAAATATTAAATAAACAATATTCGAAAGAAAAGTACTGTTATTTGCTTAGTACACACTTATAAGATAAAAAATATAACATAGTTAACGAAGTATTGCGCTTTCTTTATTTGCTTTAAAAACTTTAACATGTTTTTGATAACTTACGTTACATAGAACAGAGCCTTTTGAAACTGACATAAATCACTTAATTAAATTGAAAACACTTGTTTCATCAATTCACAATACTAATTAAAATTGTAATAAACTATAATCTTCCTTTGTCACATTTATCAAATGGAAAAAAAATGAAACTTATCAATGTTGAAAGTTTGACCCTTTGCTTTATTAAAAATAAAATACTCTAATACCAGCTTCAAAGTATTGCCGAAACTAAAAAACTAAATTCCCAACAAAAAAGTGTTATAAATAAGAAACTTCTAGCATTTCTAAGCCAAAAAATATGCAGAACAGAACAGTCACATTGCTCGACTTTAATTTTTTCAACGCTTTTCCACACTTGCATGGAATTGCCCTTATGGATTTCAAAGTTTACAAAATGAGTGTATGCTATAACCCTTGAAAAATCACTTCAACAAAGTGAACTAAAAAACAAGCAGCCAAATGAAACAGTTTGAATACCATGTGGCGTAACTCCATTGGTAATTAACTGGGGAAAAAATTCTTCCATTGGCATTAGAAAAAGACTAAAAATGTGAGAATGAAAGTAGTGAAATCAAATAAATGCATGAATGGAGAAATATCTTTTTAAAAAACTCAAAGCAAATTCAATTTCTAACAGTAAAGAAGCTAACTATTCATAACCTTAGGAATATTTTTATCTGTTGCGATATTTTTCACAATTAAATTAGTCTCAATACATTTTCCTATTTGCTGCATAAGTGTTTTTAGGAGGAGGGAAGATATGATTTTTTAGCCTATGAGAAAAATCTTTTAACGATCTGCACCTTTTCTACCTTTCTAACAGCTTAAAAAAATATTTGATAGGTTCCGACTATCTTGATTTAAAATTGAGAAGGTGACAAAAAAGTGTTTTAAATCATATTATAGTTCAATGAATAAAAAGTATTTCTCTCACTTTTTTTTTCATCAAATAAGCTTCATATCTTTTACACGTTTCCCAGAATGAGACAAAAATGCTGCGATTCGAGTGCACGGATCTCATCAATACCGAATTGAAAATTTATCAAGATAATTTTTCTTTCATAAGATCGCAGACAACCTATCCCTAGGGTAAGAAGAGAGAATTAATACATTTTTTTTCTGCTGAGTAAGAAGCGGTGAAAAAACCGCCGACACAAGAAATGCCCCTTAAGATATGCTTTTGTCAGCGATTTTTTCCTCTGATCAGGTTGAACCATTTTGCATAAGGGAGAAAAAAAAATGGCGGATAAAAGACGCAACTCAGAACCAGAACGACGTAAGTCCAAAAATGGCGGTTTTCACTTTTTTGCTTCATTGTATGTTGAATCTTATTCCGCATCGACCCATTAAAACAGTATTCTATAAAACAAATTCCTTCACGATTATTTGGCAGCGTGAAAAGAGCGCGAGTCCCATCCTTTGCATGTATGTATCCGACAATCGTTTTTGCCCAAGGGCGTAGCCAGGACTCACGTTAGGGGGGTGCAGTGACATCCCAAAAGGAGGTCACTGTGACCTCCCAAAAAGTTCTTATCCGATACAAATTGGCTGATGAAATTTGAAAATAGTGAGACAGTATTGCAAGGCTGAACTTCTTTATTTATTTTCTTTAATTTATTTATTTATTTTCGTGACGCCTCACGTCTCTTTTGATAGGCATAGATTAGTATGCATTCTTGTATTTTATTTATTTATTTTTTAATCATTCACAGTAAAGTTCTGAGTTTCATTTCAGTAAGTTAAAAATTTTCTCCTCAAAAACAAGCAAGCTTACTATCATTTTCTGAAAAGTAATCAATACTAGATATAATAACGCAGTTTATATAAAATTCCCAAAAATTTACATAAATGTCAAATTCTTCAATAAAAACAGAAAGAAAAAAGCAAGAAAGAAAGAGAAAAAAGTGCTTGAAATTCTATTAGCACAAAAAAAGGAAGAAATTATGAACTCAAAGAAACTATACTTTATTCAGTCATGCACACCTTAAACCAATGGATGGTATAAAATATTTCTAAAAGAACAAAACAGTAGTTTTTTTATAGTTCTGCACCAGCATGTTACAATGAAAAGCATGAAAGGGGAAAAAATCGTTTGTCAAAAAAAAAAAAAATAAATAAATAAAATAAAATAAAATAAAAAAATAAATAAATAAATAAATAAAATGGGAGGTCATAGTGACCTCCCATTGGCTCTGATCTAGGGGGTGCATCTGCACACCCCTGCACCCCCTAGCTACGCCCTTGTTTTTGCCCTCTACTGAAAAATGACGAAAATGGACTTACGTCAGTCAGGTTCTGAGCTACGGAAACGAATGGGTAAAACGGCTTCTCTCTACTAGATCATTACATTAACCTCCGATACATGGTTTAAAATTCAATAAATTCCCATAAATGATGGAGAAAAAGATATTCTTGGAGTCGGAGAAATATATCCATCTGCATCTATAAAAGTACATCGGGGGAGAAGGCCAAAGTGTTCTGTCATAAGAATGCGCTAGAGTTGGGGGAGTTTGCTCCGTGAATAAACATTTGCAGAATTCATTTTTATCCGCAAAGGTACATAACGGAGAAAATAATTTTCCCAGAGTTTCTGGAAAGTTATTCGGAGAATCATCGGTTCGAAGTTACAAATGGCTGCAATAAAAGGACATTCTTTTCAAATGTCGCTCGTTGTTTCTTTAAAATTTTCCTGTTCTTTCTAATTATAGTAATGTTAACCCATTAATGCCTAGCGTCCCTTTTTAAGGACGGTCCGAAAAGTGTGTCTGAATTTACTAAAAATGAACATTTCAACCAAATAATAGTGTTCAATTATTACTTTGGTATTGTTAAAATTCATTATTAACAGATTGCAGCACATAACCATTGTAAAGTATATTCCGTTGCCGTTTTATTATGATCTTTATCATCGTTCACAATCTCAAGTACAAAAAGCTGAGTTTTTAAAACCATTCCCAGCCTCCTAGTTTATTTTAATTGCTGCTTTTATTTCTTCTTATAAAATGTCTTTTTAAATATTATATCGTATGCAGAAAAAAATTAGTAAAAAAAGCATGTACCCTCTAATGCCTAGCGTCCCTTTTTAATGACGATTTTTCTTTTTTTAATAAAAAAAATATGTTTGACATATTTTGTAAATTATTTTTCCTGTCCATTAAACACTATTTGTAACCAGTATAAAAAATATCTTTGGGAAAAAATTGTCAGGCATTAATGGGTTGTTGTTAAGGTAACGTGTTTCGATATGAAAGTTAAATTGCCAAGAAATCATTATATGGCAACAAGAACTATCAAACTGCAAAACAAATTCGATACCAAACTAAATTTATAACATTTAACTTGATTTACAAGTAACTATTCATGAGATATTTTTTTTCATTAATAGCAGCTTTACTGTGACAAATTTAAGAAAATATCTCCTTAACTTACTTTATCATGGATAAAAGTTCAAATAATAAGTAGTATTTTCCTCAATGACTTGTAAACATGTAACACAAGGTTTAGTAGAAAAATTCAGTTAATAACATTAAAGCAATGTTGTAAGCTTTAAACTTATTTGAATAAAAGTGTACGAAATTGTAGTTCTCTAATTTAGGAAAATGTGATAACAATCTTTTTTTTTTTTTAAATATTTATGTGTAAAATTTTATAGCAGCAGTTTTTTTTCTTCTTTTTTTGTATTCTACATTAAGGACAAACATTACCTTTCCTTACTTACAAATCATAAGGTTATTAGAAACCCCTACAGCTATAAGAAGGAAGTAAATAAAAACATCATAATGAAAATACAAACTTATTATTAGTTTTTTTTAAAGCTGTTTTTACCAATCAACAGAATTTCAAAAATGTCATTCCGCACGACATTAACTTTTAGGTCGATATTAACTTTTTAAACAACCAATGTTTCCAAAGGAATAAAAATTTTATACCGCATCATGCCTGAAATTGTTCAAATTATTCACGACGTTTTGTTTGCGTAGGAGTGTGATATTCTGCAGTAAAATTAAAACCATTAAAAGACAGAGGCTCTGACTGGAATAGCAAAATCCATCATAAAATAACTCATTTCACAGAATCCCCATTCTGAATTTTAACCAACAGGCTGCTTATTGGTTTATGACGAACAAACATAACCCCAAAAGCTGTTATGCGTTGTCTCATGCTTGTTCCGAATCCAGAGTTCCCGCAATGTTTTAACAGCAAGGGATCTGATCTCATTGGACCATGTCAAGGATGTCACACCAGGAGATCTCTGTTACATCAGAGGAAGAAAAACATTTTTTTTAAAGAGAAATGTTTACTTTCTTTGACCTTAAGACTCAGGCGAGTAAGTCTTCCGCATTAACCTTGTCCTGCCATGAGTGGAATAGTAAGACTCAAAGTCATTTATATTAGACCTCGCTTGTTCCCCCCGAGTCATATTGACGATTTTTAACTGCGTGGAAAAATTTCGCTGACATATTGTTTAGTGATCTCCGATGAAATAATGTTTTCTTTTTGTGAAGAATCATTTGTTTTCTGGATGCGGAAATATACTGTGATACATTTTGATTACTCTGGGTTTCATGTCGTGTAAATATATTGCTGCTATGAATGATCACCAAATGTTGTTTAGATATGCAAAGTGACTGCAAAGTGACGAATACACTGTCACAAATTAATGTTGTTTTTACAGAATAATACAGCTAATTTTATAATAATAAACTGTAAAAATTGTTCATTTTCCAGTAATAAACTGTAAAATTTCTACTTTTGCAGTACTAAACTATAAAATTGCTAATTTTACAGTAATAAACTGCAGAACTGCTAATTTTACAGTTTATTACCAGACATTTTAGTTTCAAACTGTAACCTCTGCTGCCAGTATTACACTGTAGTTTTTACAGTATAAAACAGCTAAATTTTACTGCAATAAACTGTGAAATTGCTAGTTTTACAGTTTAGTTCTCTGCATTTTACAGCTTTAAGTTGGAACCTCTGCTGCCAGTATTATGCTTTAAAAACAACAGCTTATTTTTTGCAGTGAATGAATGATCAAAAAATCTTGTTTTGATATTATTTACAATAAAATGAAGAGTAGTTTATCAACAATTGTACTTTCATCCAAGCATTGGTTAATGCAAACTGTTATGCAAAAGGGCAAGCAATCATACCAGACTGTCTTTGAGCTTTGGTTTTCTGTTTCAATTAAAAATTTTTTTGCTTGTTTAAATTTTTGGCATACTAAGCCAAATTTGATGATCTCAAATGTAAAAGTTATTTTTATTGTGCTTAAATCGCTTAGATAAAACCTCATCCGTTTTGTATTTCTATTCATAACGCTACAAAAATAAAGTAATGTATTTAAAGGTGAAACACATTTATCAAAAAAAAAAAAAAAAAACGAATATTTCAATAAAAATAAATAAATTTTAAAAAAAAGTTAAAAATGATTGATGGATATCAGTAGGATATTTATGTTGAAAAAGTCATTGGGCGAAAACGACAACATGTTTTCACTGTAATTTTTTCCTGAAAAAAAAAAAAAAAAAACTAAAGAACTCTTTAAAAACAGTTCACTTTGTGCAAGAATAAGTAAAAATCGAAAAACAACGTCTAAAAGCACAAATGGGTCGAATTAAAATTGGCAGACACGTTTCAAAGGCATAAAGCCTCCTTCTTCAGTGCCAAGCAAGAAATGGGGAACTTTTTTTTACTTAAAGAACTCTTAATTTTTAGTCAATGAAGAGTTTTTCTGGTAAATGATTCACAATTATTAGCAAAGTAGCACCTTCTTTTTAAGCATTTCTCGGCCCTGATTTCGATTTTACGGTGATCGGTTAATTGTATGCCTGTTTATATTGCACGCCAGTTTTTGATTTTTAATATGCATTACGGATTTCGGATAAACATCTGCTACTGGCCTTAAACGAGCAAAATCTGCTCTTTTTAAGGTCAATTATGTAGTTTTTATTATGTGTTTTAGTCGCGTTGTTTTTGTTTACACGTAATATTGTTTAAGTTTAAAACTACAGTGAACTCTCACTTATACGACGATTTTGAATGGTCCCAGCACATTCCATAGCGAAATAATGATAGTGTCGTTCGTTTATGCGTCGCTCTAAAGATAAATATTTCACTTATGCGCCGAATTTTCCCGAAAATGTATGAAAATTTATTTATTTCCTTTAAAAAATAAGCACTTTTCTTTACTTTCCTCTTTAATCTATCGCCTTTATTACTCACGGAAGGCATTTTTTCCGCATGAACTAGAGCTCGGAGAGGGACAATTATCTATTATGCATCGTTTTAATGGGAACAGTTTGTAATTAGGAATGCAGCAATTTTTGTTTTCTCTTTATCATTGTAGTTACATTACAGTAATTGCCAACCGTAGTTATAGTCTCTTTCCTATTGAAACATTCTTATTCACTCTCTCATTAGAACCTATGTTGCGTTTTAGTCCTTTAATTAGGCTTGTTCACTTATACGTCTCTCACTTATGCGCCTTTTCCTGTTGGTCCCTAGGGCAGGCGCATAATTGAGAGTTCGCTGTAATTATTTACAATCTATGACTATGTTTCGATTTTGCTTTGAATATACAGGGTGTAATACAAATTAACGTGAAGTGTTTGGAACCCTCTAGCGCATGAAGTACTGCGGGAAACATTGCCAAATTTCATGGGCACACATTTTAGACCATGGGGTTTCGATTTCTGAAATTAAAAAAAAAAAAAAAAAAAAGTTTAAATAATCGCCACCAGGGGAAATTTTGGCGCTGCAAAAGTGTACTACTCTGATTGGCGAAGAATTAAATGCTACTGACAAAATATGCATCCAATGTATTTTAAAAAAATGACTTTTTTTATCACAAATGTAGCTCCGTATGATCACCATTGTGAAGTTGCAAGAACTGGATACGATGCACAACATTTTCCACGGCAGCTCGTAACATATCAGAATTGATTTCTCTAACTTTTAAAGTTACAATATCTTTTAAACTTGCTACATCAGAAACATGTTTTTGATACACAACACTTTTCAGCTATCCCCATAACCAAAAATCAGATGGATTGAGATTGGTCGACTTTAAGGGCCATATCGGACATTCTACGCCGATCATATTGAACCTTATTTGCAAATAACAATTATTTTTTAATTGCGAAATAGCTTTGTACAGCATTTCTTCAAATTTAATTCGCTGTATTCAGAGCAACACACTGTTACAGCGCTAAATTTTTCCCTGGGGGGGGCGATATTTTAAACTATTTTCTTTATTTCAGAAATAAAAATCCCATGGTCTAATATGTGCGCCCATGAAATTTGACAATATTTTGCCCAATACTTCGCGCGCTGGAGGGCTCCAAACACCACCCTTTATAACCACCCTGTACTTTATCTTCAACGTATTATAAAATAATACTAACTATTATATTTCTACTTCAATTTAAAAAAATGAATACGGTATCATAAAAATTTTATAGCTTTAACTAATTTACACCCTATCCTTATCAGTTTACTTCAAGTAATAATTAATAAGGATTTTTTTTATAATAAGCGACGGTTAGATCATTAAACACATTTATCTGATAACGTGTTGAAGATATTAAATGCGTTTACGAAGAACATTAATATTTAATGTTCTCTCACTTTCATCATTAGGACCAGAAACTATCTGCGGCCATGATGTATCTCCAGGCAGTGCTGAAAAACTGAATTTAAGAATTATGCGAAAATCTAGAAAATAAAAGTGGTACATGAATTATAAAAGCGAAGCTGACTGAATTCAAGGCTGACGAAAAATTAATTTAAACCTCTGACCTTTTAATTTTTGGAATTTTGATTGAAAATGTGACTAATTGGAAGACTTTTACTGACTTGTTCAACATTAGTGTCTGCGTGAAGTATTTTATGCCCAAAGAAGGGGGGGGGGGTGTTAATTCATGTAATTAGTGCTGAAAGATTTATAAAACATTTTACTATTTGCGGTAAAAAATAATAACAGTGTATATAGTTTTGAGTGAAACAATGCAGAAACTAACAGTAAGTTACCGACCTTAGAAAATGACAAAGGACAATTGTAGCTCTCTGATGAGTTGACCTATGACCTTGACAATATTTACCTTCTTTGTGGGGTAATAAGAAAGGGTAATTAGCTTTAAATTCTTCTGGTTTACTTTTGTAGTAGTTTTACAAAAGTATTTCAACTGAAATCCGAACCAATAGCACTTCCTCTTTCCACTCAACTCCTTAAAAAGAAGTAAATACAGTGAACTCTCACTTATACGCCGCCTCATTTATACGCCTTTATAATTACTATATACGCCTTTACTATAATTATTTTGCTAGGGAATGTACTGGGACCATTCAAAATCGTCGTATAAGTGAATTATACGACGATTTTGAATGGTCCCAGTACATTCCCTAGCAAAATAATTATAGTATCATTCGTTTATGCGTCGCTCTAAAGATAAATATTTCACTTATGCGCCGAATGTTCCCTAAAATGTAAAAAGATTAATTTATTTTCTTTAAAAAATAATCTTTAATCTGTCTCCTTTATTGCTTACGGAAGGTATTTTTTCCGCATGAACTAGAGCTCGGAGAAGGACAATTATCTATTATGCGTTGTTTTAAAGGGAGCAGTTTGTAATTAGGTATGCTACAAATTTTGTTTTCTCTTTATCATTGTATAGTTACGTTACAGTAATTGAAGGGGCAACTGAATAAAGGTGATATGTGACATTTGAATTTCGCCGATTTACACACATTCAGATAAGTGTGTGTTCAATTGTGTTAACTCACAAACACAATTGAAGGGGAAACTGAACAAAGGCGATATGTGACATTTGAATTTCGCCGATTTACACACATTCAGATAAGTGTGTGTTCAATTGTGTTAACTCACAAACACAATTGAAGGGGCAACTGAATAAAGGTGATATGTGACATTTGAATTTTGCCGATTTACACACATTCAGATAAGTGTGTGTTCAATTGTGTTAACTCACAAACACAATTGAAGGGGCAACTGAATAAAGGTGATATGTGACATTTGAATTTCGCCGATTTACTCACATTCAGATAAGTGTGTGTTCAATTGTGTTAACTCACAAACACAATTGAAGGGGCAAGTGAATAAAAGTGATACGTGGCCTTTTTTTTTCTTAATTTCTAGAAAAAACTTTCAAAAAAAATATATTACCTTATCACCTTCATCCATGGTAAAAAGTAAGTTTTTCAAAAATTATCACATATCACCTTTATTCACTTGTCCCTTCAATTGCCAAACAGCTGTAATATGTCTATAGAAACATTCTTATTCATTCTTTACGTTGCGTTTTAGTCCTTTAAATAGGCTTGTTCACTTATACGTCTCTCTCACTTATGCTCCTTTTTCTGTTGGTCCCTTGGGCCGTAATAAGTGAGAGTTCACTGTATCGTCAAGGTCATAGTTCAACTTCTCAGAGTTGCAATAAACAGTTAAAATATCAACTGCCCGGGAATGGTATCCAAAGACTGCAGTTTCTTTCTTGTTATGAACACATCAGCCTGGAATAAGCAGTTCTTTACCTTGGATTCGGAACAGGACATATCCGCCACAAATTTTATCCCCCTCTTTCCCGCATGGGACATTTCCGCCGCGACTCCTATTCCTCCTCTGACTGGCACAAGACAAATCCGCCGCGCCATTTGCAAGAGTGAGAAAGGGGTTACTGGTTTAAAATTTTCATTCTTGGCGACACATCTTCATTTGGTGACAAAGACCAAATCAAAAAAGCGTAATTTATTCCCGGACTACTTATATTTGGGGGGAAATCGCAAAGAAGTCAAAAAAAAAACACACACACACACACACACACAATGCAGTGTAAATCAATTTAAACTTCGCCAATTTTAGTTCGCCAAATAATACACTCTACCAGCTCAATCGGCGGATTTGTCCTGTCGTACGGCGGGGGACAGACGTGGCGGAAATGTCTCATTAGGGGGATGATATAGAAAAATTTTGCGGCGGAAATGTCCTGTGCCCCTCGGATTAACGGCGGTAACTTACTACTTGTTACTTCAGCCTTTAGCTTCATTTTTTTATCTAAACCAGACCGTTTTTTACAGACTCTCGCTGCTGTAGTAAACTAATTTTAGTAATCAGTTTGAAGGTAATCTTAGTTACAGTAAAACTTTATCCTTTAGCTTCATTTTAGGATCTAAACCGCACCGTTTTTTACAGACTCTCGCTGGTTTGGTAAATTAATTTTAGCAATCAATTAGAAGGTAATCTTAGTTACAGTAAAACTACATCTACTTCCATGTCTGTTATTTACAATTTTTTACTAATGAGTTAATATCAAGGGCGAAACTAGTCTCTGGCTACAGGGAAAATGGCAACTATTTATTCATCGGAAGAATTCAAATAGTTCTAGTAGATTCAGAGAAGCATTAAGACCTTCTTATCGAAACTTTTAGTCAAGCATCTATATTTCTATCTATTTGTATATATTTTTTTGCTCCTTTAATGAAATAAATATTAAAATACAATTTTAAATCAATGATTAAAAAAATGTGACTTTAGTGCTTGCAAGAGAGGAATCAATTCGTGCCTTAATCCAAATGTACAACAACAGCAAATTAATGTGCTTGATATTTTTAAGCTTAGGATCCATTTTGAAAAGTGTCACAAACAGCAAAATGTCTGAATTCAGGTATGACAATTTTTTCTCTTTATTTTCCACTTCAATTCTGCTGTTGTGGATGCAAAAACAAGAAACTGAGTTCAACCTAACATTTACAGAAAATGTCACTTTTGCATCAGCGTATATGAAATGGGAACCAAACCCTCCCCGGGGCGATAACTGTTGCTGATAACTCCTTCAAAACCAGTTGCTATTTCTCTACAATAGAAGAAGAAAAGTCAAAACAATTCCTGAAAATAAAACGGGAGGAAAGACTCTAATCTCAAAACAGAACAACTCGCCATTTCGTTAGAAAAATCTCGCAATCTCCGAACTGCATTTTTTTATTTTTTATTTTTACAACTCATCGGAGCGATGATAAGAAGAAGAAGAACAGGCCCAAAAGTAAAGAGAAAAGTTTTCTTAAAGAATTCGTCACAGAGTTCAATATCGTCGTCTGCTGCTGTGGAACGCAAAAGCAAAACCGTGTCCCTTTTCCCTTTTGATTAAAAGGCAAAAGGCTGGGAGGGGATAAGGAGAAAAGCCCCGTTTGCGCCCCGAGGGCTGACTTGTGCCAGGGAAAAAGAAGAACAAATTGCCAAAGCTGCACCAGTAAGCCCCCGGGCCGGTTTCTGATGAGGCCACTTAGACGACAGGAAATGAGACCACGGTTAGCGGTCACGAAGGTTGCGCCCTTTGTTCCTAACCCCCTGGAACGAGGATGGATATCGATTGATTTTGTGGTGTGGATCGACCCTTCTGCGAAGCGAGATGGCTTTCTTTTCCTTTTAAAGCTTTACCGGTGTTACTTTAATGCGAGTAAAATTGAGACGCTCGAGTTTTATTCGCTCGAACTTCGTCTGGTTTAATCATGGCTCGTTAGGAAGCTTCGTCAATGTTCTCTTTGCTTACATTAGCAACGATAAAAGTTTGGTTTTGAAAATCTTCATCGAAGTGATCTTAACTTTCCAGGTAGTCATTTGTTTGTTTTTTTAGAAAAAGACGGATTCGTAGAACCAGGGGTTCCTCGAACTTCGATTTTTGAGAGGGCAGAAATTCTCTATTAGCTTCAATCTTTGCTAAATGATCTAGTAAGGGTAGCACACAAAATGCATCTGATGAAAAGGGACATTCTGACATTCAAAAATTGCAATTATGTCCCCTTATTTTCCGAATCATCAGTCAACATTGGCCGAATAGTAAAATTTTCGGGAGGTCATAGAGACCTTCCATGGCCTCCCATTAGGGCACCCTGGTTACAGCGGTGTAACTGGGTGTGACCGGACAAACGCTTGTCAATTGTTCCATTGACATCCCATCAGATTAATGACAAGCAAAAATATTAATCAGCACTTTCTAAACGTTTTGACTACTATCATTCACTAGTAGCTGAGTCATTCCACGTCAACTGGACCAATTTTTCAAATCGTCCCCACTCGACCATCTCCAATTTGGATTTGATTTTACAGATGTGTAGACATGCCTATGAAACTAACCTGTGCAAATTTTTAGCTTTCAAGATCCAAATCTGGAGGAGCTAGGATCCCGCAAAAAATGTGGCCCAAAATGGCGGATGAACTTTATGAAACAAGTTGCAATGTTTAGGTCAAGGTTGCAGAAAATTTTATCACAGTGGAAGCCTAATTTTTTTTGGAGCTTAAAGTACTTTTGGTTGTCAACACTCTCCAGTATATTGTTTGAGATTGCGCTTATTAGATTTTGTGTAGCATGTGCCTAAACTTGCGAAAAAACGCGGTGGGCAATTTTTTTCCTGGATTTCAGGGTGTCATAAATTTTTAACCAGAAAACTTCAAAGGTTTATACTTCGTAGTTATATTGTCCAAATACTTGTTTTTAATGTTTTACAGCTACAGAGCTTAAATATTGTATTTGTAAAAGATATTGGCACCCTAAGTGTCGATGAAAACGCTTCTTTTGAAACATCGCCTGTTTTCAACTCCCTATATCTCAGGTTTGTCACCTAAGACCATTTTTTCTTTGGCACCACTAGAAAGAATAGATTTTTTCCTATCGAAATGAGTTTTTTTTTCGATGGTGTTCTTTCGAATAAGGATGAAAAAATTAGCTTGAAATACTGTCTGTTATGAAGAATTGGCATAATTAGGTTAAGACTGCAGAAAATTTTATCACACTGGGGGCCTAATATTTTTGGAGTTTAAAGTACTTTTAGTGGTCAATACTCTCCAGTATTTTTTGTGAGATTGAGCTAATTAAATTTTGTGTAGCACGCATGTCAACTTACGGAAAAACGCGGTGGGCAATCTTTTTCCTGGATTCATAAATTTTTAACCAAACAAATTCAAAGGTTCATATTTCGTAGTTCTATTGTCCAAATACTTGTTTTTAATGTTTTACAGCTGCAGAGCTTAAATATTGTATTTGTAAAAGATATTGGCACCCTAAGTGTCTATCAAAATCATTTTAATGGAAAATCGGCTGTTTTCAACTCACTGTATCTCAAGTTTGTCACCTTCAACCGTTTTTTCGTTGGCACCATTAGAAAGAACAGATTTTTACCTATCGAAATGAGTTTTTTTTTTCGATGGTGTTCTTTCGAATAAGGAGGGAAAAAAAAGCTGGAAGTTTTGTCAGTTGTGAAGAATTGGCATAATTAGGCTAAGACTGCAGAATATTTTATTATAATAGAAGTTCGAATTTTTAACAACTTAAAGTACATTTAGTTGTTAATAGATTCTAATAATTATGTGATTTCCAGCTCATTAGCTTTTGTGTAGCATACATGAAAATTATTGGCAATTCCTGTTTGAAAAATAGCTTGATTTCAATGAACTGTAACTCAGGTTTGTCACCTTCCATCATCTTTTCGTTAGTACTACTATAAATAACAGATTTTTTCTTATCAGAGTATTTATATAAACAACTAAATGTACTTTAAGTTGTTAAAAATTCGAACTTTTGGTATAATAAAATTTTCTGCAGTCTTAGCCTAATTATGCCAATTCTTCCTAACTGACAATACTTCGAGCTATTTTTTTCTTCCTTATTCGAAAGAACACCATCGAAAAAAAAACTCATTTCAATAGGAAAAAATCTGTTCTTTCTAATGGTGCCAACGAAAAAACAGTGGAAGGTGACAAACTTGAGATACAGTGAGTTGAAAACAGGCGATTTTTCATTAAAATGATTTTGATAGACACTTTTGACAACAATATCTCTTACAAAATCAAAATTTAAGCTCTGCCAGCTGTAAAATATTAAAACCAAGTATTTGGACAATAGAACTACGAAACATGAACCTTTGAATTTGTTTGGTTAAAAAATTATGAATCCAGGAAAAAGATTTGCCTAACACGTTTTTTTGCAAGTTAACATACGTGGTACACAAAATTTAATTAGCTCAATCTCACAAAAAATACTGGAGAGTATTGACCAATAAAAGTACTTTAAACTCCAAAAATATTAGGCCACCAGTGTGATAAAATTTTCTGCAGTCTTAACCTAATTATGCCAATTCTTCATAACAGACAGTATTTCAAGCTAATTTTTTCATCCTTATTCGAAAGAACACCATCGAAAAAAAAACTCATTTCGATAGAAAAAAATCTGTTCTTTCTAATGGTTCCAAAGAAAAAATGGTCTTAGGTGACAAACCTGAGATATAGTGAGTTGAAAACAGGCGATTTTTCAAAAGAAGCGTTTTCATCGACACTTAGGGTGCCAATATCTTTTACAAATACAATATTTAAGCTCTGTAGCTGTAAAACATTAAAAACAAGTATTTGGACAATAAAACTACGAAGTATAAACCTTTGAAGTTTTTTGGTTAAAAATTTATGACAACCTGAAATCCAGGAAAAAAATTGCCCACCGCGTTTTTTCGCAAGTTTAGGCACGTGCTACACAAAATCTAATAAGCGCAATCTCAAAGAATATACTGGAGAGTGTTGACAACCAAAAGTACTTTAAGCTCCAAAAAAAATTAGGCTTCCACTGTGATAAAATTTTCTGCAACCTTGACCTAAACATTGCAACTTGTTTCATGAAGTTCATCCGCCATTTTGGGCCACATTTTTTGCGGGATCCTAGCTCCTCCAGATTTGGATCTTGGAAGCTAAAAAGTTGCACAAGTTAGTTTCATAGGCATGTCTATACCTCTGTAAAATTTGATCCAAATCGGAGATGGTCGGGTGGGGACCACTAGTCCACTTGACATGGAATGACTCAGCTGCCTGTCATCGACAACAGGCGTGAAACGTACCTGGGTCACTTTTATGTAAAACTTTCTTCAGTGTAAAACTAAAACCCTGAAATTTTATTTGTCGTAACATTGAGCTCTAGTCTGAAACATTACGACTAATCAACATACTTTTTCAAAGTTACATTTTTTTATACTGGGTGCGGCAGAGAATACTCCCACATTTGCCAGCTTAGTTTTCTTGTCTCTAATGGCATGGTTTTAGCCATTTATATGGATTTGAGTAGAGTATGGTATATCATTTTGATTGCTGCAACACTGTAAAAAGTGAAAGTTGTTTTTACAGTATAATACAACTAATTTAAAAGCAATTTTGCTGTAATAAACTGCAAAGCTACTCATTTTACAGTAGTAAACTGTAAAATTGCTAGTTTACTAGTTATTACTGTGATTTTACTGGTTTAAACTGGAACCTCTGCTGCCAGTATTACACAGTTATTCTTAGAGTATAATACAGCTGATTTTATGATAATAAACTGTAAAACTGTTAATTTTACAGTAATAAAATATGAAATAGCTAGTTTTACATTAATAAAATGTGAAATAGCTAGTTTTACATTAATAAACTAAAATAACTAGTTTTACAGTTTATTACTGCGCTTTCAGTTTTAAACTGGAAGCTCAGCAGCCACTATTATACTGTTGTTGTTGCAGTGCATGTAACGGAGTTTCCATTTTTGTCTGCAAGTTTTACAGTCACATTTCTGATGAGAGAGGAAAGGCACTTTCATTCGTCGGGATACTTCAACAAAAATAATTTTCAGTGCTGGGTCAAAAGCAATTCTCTACATGTTCGCGAATGATATCTTCACAGCCAGCGTGTGATCGAATGATCTCCTGTAGTTAATTTCGGAACCATGATGCCTCAATAATTTATTGGGCATCTTATCACATTACGAAGGGAGATCTCATAGCCAGAACATTTATTTGATCTCGCTTCAAGCGATTTATTTGCCTAGAAATGTTTAAAAGCTAAAATCTACTAGCATAAGCAGGACTCGCGAAATCCCGCGGCCCAAGGACAAATACTTTTTTAGGGGCCCTGTATTCAAACTTTTCAATATTAAGTATTGGCTAAAACAATTTTAGCCATTGGCTGAAGTAATTTTAGCCATTTGAGGGCCTCTGAATAGCGTTAGCCCTAGTCCCCGGCTTAGTTGGCCTATTCAGTAATCAGGCCCTGAGCACAAGGCGAGAACGGAACAAATGCTCAAAGCTGTCATCCGAGTAGAAATCATAGCATCATCACCTGAATTGACAAGGGAAGTAATGCAGAATATCAGGTAAAGGCTTCATAAATGCATTGGTTATGAAAATGAGTGCCTGAGCTTTTTAATTTTCAAAACTAAGTGATTTAGGGTGCTCAAAATAGGTGGTAAAAATGGCTTTAAAATGTTTAAAAACTTTTCAGCTGGCTTTTAGCATTAGGGGAATGGTGGGCAGTTAAATAGTTAAGATAATTCACCTGTTTCAGAATGAACAAATTGGAAATTAGTTGTAAAAAATATTGTTCATAAAAAAAACTAATGAATTTTTATATACCTACTTGTGTAGAAGTATTATTTTTATTTTTGGCTGTTATTTTGTACCTAAAAAAAAAGGTAGAAATTTTGCACCTCAAAAAACCATGGGGCAAAGTAAAAAATGCAATATTTTTGTAATGAAAAATTTTCTATTTGATGATTAACAGTAATTTTCATCAAATGAATACGTAAATAAACCATTAACTGAGTTACGAATGAAAAAAAAAAACGAATAAAGAAATAAATGATGAACTAATTAATATAGGAGGAAAAGTAATGGGGGAATAAAATAGAGATTGAATAAGAAAATGAGTAAATGAATGAACAAACAAGTAAGTTAATAAGTAAAAGAATGCAGATGAATCAATAAATGGAGAAATACGTGTGCGTGATTTAATAAATGTATGCTTAACCCTTCACTGCACGATGTGCCAGATCTGGCACAAACCAAATAAACCCTCATATATTCCTATGATTTTTAAATGCAGTTAAACTGAGCTTTGTGCCCCTGCTGGAACATTGCTATAACAGTTTAGTGTGATTTTTATGCACTATTTAGTTGCACTAGTCTATAGGTATTACAGTTCTTGCTTTTGAAAGAAAGAGTGTCTGCATTTCCGTTAGAAGTGTGCTTAGTCATTATTTCCTTTGTTCTAAAAATGTTTAAATACACTTAGTAGAAAGTTTGTTTATACCACTTATGGCACAAAACACATTGTAGATTATTACACTTATCGGTATACAAAGTATATGCTATGTGCTTTGTGCCATATATAAAACAAACAATTAAAACATCATTTTTGGTGCACATTTTTAAGATTAATTTTTTTCTTCATTTTTCCTGAACTCAGGGCTATTTGTTTTTTTTTCATGAAAATATAAAAAATCGTGCAGTGAAGGGTTAAGAGAAATAAATGTGCTATTTTACTTTGCTCTATCCACTTTGCCCCGCGTGCACTTGACAAATTACATTGAACAGTTTAAATCAGAACATGCTAAATACAGACTAAATATAAGTACTGCACTGGACATCAGTATATCTCAATTAATACTTAAAATGATAGTTACCAAAATTATTTAAGTTTCTATACCATTTTTACCAATTTAAAAGGAAATATTCTTTCTATTACAGTAATTTTTTGTTGGTTTGGTATTATCAGAATTTCAATTTGAAAAAATACACTTTAACATAATTGTAACATACTAAACCTAGGTTAAGTAGCGTCACTATAGGAGGGGGGTGGAGTAGCATGAGAGCCGATTTTAATTTAAACGTTTGTTTTAACACGTAAATAAAAAACGACTTTTCCCGAAATTTGTGTCCATTTTTGAACTGAAAATGACAACTAACCCCTTTTTTTGGGGGTGGGGGGAGGATATCAATATGCTACTGATTTAGTATAAAGCCTAAGCAATAAAAACGAGAAAAGGTATTTCCGAAAAATTATGTCGACGGAGAATTATTCACTAAGCGTTTTGTTTGCAATCTGAATTTTGTCTCTCAGAGGTAGAAATCAGGAGGATTAAAGTAAGAAAGCGTGTTTACCGAATTTCTAGCAATGACTGCCAAATCAACCGAACTTAAATAGTTGGAAAGTAACTAAAAAGAAACTCCGAAATGTGAATAAAAGTGACATTGCACGGAAAAAATGGAACCAGATTAAGAAAAGAAGAAAAAATATATTATCCAAACCCTTCTGAGGAAGATCCTTCTTAATGAGAAACGTGCTAAAGTGAAATGTCAAGTTGGTATTCGTTCGCCATTTTGGATCTTCATTGACACTCTTAAACTGCCTTCAGCTCTTAAAAGAAATGGATTGAATCAAACGAAGTAAAACGAACAAAAAATGGTTGTAATTTGCAGGCTTTTGAAGATTTATTTATTTATTTTGAGGAATCAAGAAGGTTTATTATTGATCTCACTACAAAAACAGCCTGACGTAAGGATTTCTATTGTTTGTATTAGGGATGCACCGATACGCAAATCGGCCGATTACCGATTACCGATTAATCGGATGTTCATAATTGGCCAATTAATCGGCCCTAGCCGATTAATTATTATCTTTACAATATCAATATCTCCATTACTTTTTTTTCATTTACAATGTCAATTTCATAAATACTAGTGATTAATTTACTTTTGGGACACTTTTTCTCTGTTTTCCTAAAGAATTTCAAAATTTCATTCAATATCTTTTTGTTAATTTTTATGTTATTGTTAATAAAATCAACTACACACAAAAACTCAAATAAAAAACAGTGGGAGACTATGGTGAACAGACTAATTTAGCAGCACTTTTAGTTTATTTTAAAATTGATAGTACCCATTTAGTCCAAAACTTATTCTTAGTGAAAATGATAAAGTTGTCTAAAACACTATAGTAATGGAAAAAAATATCGACACATGAAAAATGATTCTACATTGCATATATGTGCATATTTATTTAAATTGGGAAAGTTAATTTGAAAAATATATGTAATATAAAATATATATCAAATATGGGGATATATATTTTTTAAATACATTGTTTCATTACACAGTTTTTGAATTATTTGTCTTGTTCTTTCTCATTACACTTTCGTGATACATGTTACTCTTGTGTTTGCAGAAAATTATTTATTTAGTGTTTATAAATATTTTTAGGTGGAATTCTTGTTCAATGCATAGTTAAATTAATTTTATAGAAAAAATATTTTTTTCTCCTTTTAATCGGCAAAATTTGACCGATTATAAAAAAAAAATGAAATACCGTAGACAAGGGTTACTTGGACTCTAGGGGGTTACTTGAGCCCAGCAGTAAAATGACAAAATCTGGGTTTGTTACTAGCGTTAGAGACTGCAGAGTGCTTCTACCTAGTAGAGAAACTACGTGCAAGTCTTCAACTAATAAGTACCAAACCCGGGTTATATAATTTTCTGTAATGGGCTCAAGTAATCCCCTAGGGTCCAAGTAACCATTGCTTACGGCACTCATGTTTTTCGCATTCCAATTAAAAAGTCCTGTAATTTAATTATTCATAATAGTGTCATGTGAATATCAGCAGTGAGGGTTATTATTTAATATTTCATTTAGTTTTACGCACTTTCGAAACTATTCGTTTTGCAATACACCGCCAACTCGTTCATTTCGATATATGGACTGCAGTTTCTGGCTGCCTTAGCCCTTGCCTTAGCCCTTGCTTAGGGGCGGTTACTTAATGCTTTATATTCGTTTTGCTTTAATTCTGTTCACTTCCATATTACTTGTTATATTAATGTTAGTAGGCTAGTAAATTTAATAATCATAGTTCCTTATTGAAGGTATGTCTTGTGGAAAATAATATTAAAAAATTATTTTTTTTCCACCTAATAATCGGCAAAATCTGGCCGATTACATATAATCGACGAAGATGTCGATTATGGTCGATTAATGGGCACTGCCGATTAATCGGTGCATCCCTAGTCTGTATGATTAGTCAGACCAGTCACAGGCCTCTTTTTAATTAAGTTGAACATCTAATACACATCTAATCCTACAACATTAATATCTATACTGAAAATCTTTTTCAAAACTAATTAATTTTTGTCTGTCTCCATTTTCAAAAATACGGATTAAGCAAGAAAATATAATCGCGTCACAGTAAAGCAAAAAAAAAAAATCTTGTAAAAAACATAACATACTAACGTATGTTCATCTATATAAACTGATGACTGAGCAGAATATTTAAAAAAGTAAACTAAAA
>JAXGGA010008801.1:0-54790 GCA_038373865.1 Uloborus plumipes
AAGAAGAGCAATGAAGAAACATATTTAAAGTTTAATAAGATAATTTAATATTTTTAACACCTGGGAATATAGAATACCACTAAACTTGTCTGATTTTTAAACATCTGATTGCTACCTACAACAGGACTGAGCATTTCTCAACTTGTTCAGATTTGTTCATACCATGTGGTCATCCTTGTTCTGGCTTGCTCTCACATATGTATCTTAGTTGTCTTTCAAATTCTGAAAGAAGTAGGTTGTTGAGCTAGTGTTTCTGCTGTAAAATCTTGCGAAGCTGATGTGATTCCTTTTCATTTCAAGTTCATTCATATTCACAGAATGTTTTGTTAAAGGTAAAAGAAGAAATTCTTTAGAATCCTTAAATATAAATTTAAATTTGTCTTTCTACATGTAAACTGTGAATAAGTTATGGATAACCCTAAATGCTCTATAGGAGTGTTTGAGAATGATGATTGTAATATTTTAAGTTACAGAAGGCAGTCTACTGTAAATAGTATTTTTGAGTACAGTGATGATGATAAAACTTTACTGCACCTGAGAACTGGGTGTAAAACTATTGAAACTGTTTGTACCTACCAGCAAGAAGTTCCATAAAGGTGGCAAAACTTGGCAAGACTTTTTTTTGCATGGTAAGTACAAACAGTTTCAATAGTTGCACCCAGTACTCAGGTGCAGTAAAGTTTTATCATCATCACTGTACTTAGAAAACCTATTTACAGTAGAATGCCTACTGTAACTTAAAATATTACAATCATCATTCTCAAACACTCCTATGGAGCATTTAGGGTTATCCATAACTTATTCACAGTTTACATGTAGAAAGACTAATTTAAATTTATATTTAAGGATTCTAAAGAATTTCTTCTTTTACCTTTAACAAAACATTCTGTGAATATGAATGAACTTGAAATGAAAAGAAATCACATCAGCTTCACAAGATTTTACAGCAGAAACACTAGCTCAACAACCTACTTCTTTCAGAATTTGAAAGACAACTAAGATACATATGTGAGAGCAAGCCAGAACAAGGATGACCACATGGTATGAACAACCCTGAACAAGTTGAGAAATGCTCAGTCCTGTTGTAGGTAGCAATCAGATGTTTAAAAATCAGACAAGTTTAGTGGTATTCTATATTCCCTGGTGTTAAAAATATTAAATTATCTTATTAAACTTTAAATATGTTTCTTCATTGCTCTTCTTAGTCTTTTTTTTAGCATTTAAGGCAAAGAATAAGGTATATAATTACATTTAAATAAAAAAAAAAGATTTAAAAAAATGAAAATAATCGTATTGTTTTTGTGCAATTTTTTGAAAGTTCAGTCCCTTATATCTGCTAAACGCCCTTGAATAACAAAGCAACTTTTGTTTTATTAGAAAGCTGGTAAAAAGTACTTAAAATACCACAAATAAAAAATTTTTTATCTTGTCCCCCACATGCATTTTTTTAGCGTTGAAAATTGGATTTTTCAAAAAATTTACAACTTTAGGGGGGCATATCTCATAAAGGGGGTGGAGTAACAAGCCAATTTTTTTTATACAGTAAGTAACCATGACTATGAATATATGATGAAAAAATTGGCTTGTTACTTTGAACCCCTCATGGTTTTTTTAATGTTCGAAAGTAGTAAAAAATGTCATTTTCGTCGTGAACTTTGACCTTGCAAAAGTAAGTATTTTTTTGAAATTTGAAAATTATTGATAGCATATATAAAAAGATCTTTTTCTTAGCTTTCCAATGAGCTATATTTGAGCTCAAAACCTTTGAAGAAGAAAAAGTTATAGTTCATAAGACAAAGCATCAAAACGCCCGATTTTCGCTGTTGCCAACAACAAAAATGGCCTATATATCAAAGGGTAAATTTTTTTTAAATAAAATTAACACTATTTTGAGCTCTGGGAAGTAAAAGGAATGCACATACAAATTTTCATCAAAATCAAAAATGGTGATGCGCACCCCATTTGTTGATTTAAAATGGAATGACCCGTACGTGTTCTAAAAAACTCTGGATTTTAATTGTTATGCGTGAGGCTAGTGTATATTTTTATTAATATGTCTCAGTCATTGAAATTGCACTTCTGTACATGGGTTATTCTCCTCTAAGTCGTTTCCTAGGAAAATAATTGAAGTCGCGAAGTCTAGAAAAGCATATAAATGATAAACAAAGACTTTCCACGTAATAAGAACATGTACATTTTATGTAAACACACTAGTTAATTTTTAGTTTTGCTTAAAACATTTTGTTCCTAAGCTATAGAGAAATCACAACATATTTCACTCATCATACTGAGAAAGTTAAATATTGCTGTGCTTTTCAGACATCTTAGTGTCATTTATTGACATTGCCGAGTTCATATTTAGAAGAACCTAACCCGCTTAAAAGAATTTCAAAATTGTCGAAAGGAAAATAATTAGAAATCATTTGGTAATACGGTAAACAAGAGTTCAGTTTTTAACTTGTTGCTTTGAGGTTTTTAATAGTTACTGACGGCATTTAAATTTCCCTATATTCAAAAGTATTTTAAAAGCTTAAACGTATAAAGAACGGAAGTTTAAGAGTTACTAATCTGAAGCGCTACAATTTTATTTTCCTGAAGTTTAATAAAAACTAAAATATTTGAAACGTTGTTGAGATTTAAATTGTGGAATTCGTAAACTTCAGTCCTTTATAACCTTACGATTTTAGTAAATTCCTGTGATCTGCAAAAGAAATATGACTTTATAACACAGTGTGACATTTTAACTTGATTTCCATCCTTATGTAAATCACGTATGATGTTCAGGGTGAACCCGGTAGTCCAGGTCCACCCGGACCACCAGGACCTCCCGGACCCACTGGATTACCAGGATTTGATGGCAGAGTAGGACTTCCAGGAGAACCGGTAGGTAAACGCTTTTTTCCTCCACCTTTTTTTTTGAGCAATCACGAATTGTTTATTATACTCACTTGACCCTAGTTGGTGTTCCTTTGATTTTTTAGATTACCATGACGATAAGAATAAGTCTAGCTCTCTGTTTTTAATGTTTATTTGGAGAGACTAATTTTTGTCATGGTTACCAATCGCTTGAGATATGCGCCAATTCTTCTTCTTCTTTTTCTCCAAGGTTTAACACATGCAGATTTCGCATTTAAAAGGGGTTTTTTTTTTGTGTGTATAAAATCACGTTTCTTTTCTTTCGTTTTTTTTTTTCAAATTCATGAAAGTAACAGATGTTGGTGCCTAACAGCAGTTCTCTTTGTTTACTTCCTCTATCACTTCTCCCTGAATACACTATACTGCCGTGCTAAGCGCAAAAGTGGTATCTGTCGTCGAGCTCCAACTGAGATAAAACTCTTTAAAGCTTTGCGCCGCCATGTATTTGATTCAGATGAAACTTTTTCAGATTAAAAAAAAATAATAATTCCCGTTCTCAAATGACTATCTAATTTTGTATTTAGGTAAAATACGTCACAAAGAGCCACATGCTCAATTTTGTTAAAAAGTGCACATACGACTTTTGTGCTTAGCACGGCAGTATAGACTCTAACTAACATAATTTTAACACGGACAACACAGATGTTTCTTGCAGTTGCAAAGGTCTCTGCTCATTAAAACGCTGTCTCCTTTGTCTTTCTGCAGGGCCCACCAGGAGAACCGGGTACTTCTGGATCACCAGGACCTGTCGTAAGTTTAACTTTCCTCTAAATACGACAAGGAGCCCTTCTATGGAAAAATGGAGGTTTTTCCACACGGTGACAGCTAGCATATTTCATTGAACATAATAGGTATAAAAACGTAATGAACAAAAAGATGTTCTTTAAGAAATAAAAGACATATGTGGAACTCTTAAGCATAACGTTTGGTGATTACCTTTTAAAGTTATTATTGTTGCTGAAATATATTAGCTGTTACGTGAGCGACTAAATGGTCTCTTTTCCGTAGAATACCCCTAAGTTGCTTTTTTGCTGGATTTCAATCAGCCAGCAAAAAAAGCATTACTCTTTCTAACTGTTGTTCCTACAGTATAGTACTGGCAGCCGAGGTTCAAATTTAAAACTGTAAAATGTACAGTAATAAACTGTAAAACTAGCAATTTTACAGTTTCTTAGTGTAAAAGAAATTTTGCAGTTTATTGCCATGCAATTTAGCTATATTATACTGTCAAAACAACAGTATAATACTGACACTAGAGGTTCCAGTTTAAAACTGTAAAATGCACGGTAATAAACTGTAAAATTAGCAGTTTTGCAGTATGTTACTGTAAAATTAGCAATTTTACAGTTTGGTACTGTAAAAATAGAAGTTTTACAGTTTCTTACGGCAAAATTAGCAATTTTTAGTTTATTACTATAAGATTAGCTGTATTATACTGTAAAAACAACGTTCATTTTTTACAGTGTAGAATTTATCGCTGTCATAAATATCTTTAAAAAAATTTGACAATAGTCTGACCTAACTTTTGTCATTTGTGATTATAAAAAAATGTGATCAATTTGAGAAAAAGTATGTTTTTAGCCGGGACTCAAAACTGTTTTGTTTTGTTTTAACGCTAAGTTGCCCCAGTTTAGTTTTTTGTCACTAACCCAAAGATGAATAGTTCTAAAGTCAGTATAACTCATTAATTGAATTGAAAATAAAGTAAACTTGATTAAAATATCCAGCAACTGATGTTATTTTAGCGAAACGCGAGACCTTGACAAAAGAGAAAATTCAACGGTAAAAAATACTGAATTGCGGTCAAGTTTTGTTGAAGTAAATAAATTTAAAACCAAGATATGGACTATTGTTGTCGTTAGTGACCTGTAACTGCTTTATTTTTCAAAATTAATGACACATTAAAATCTAATGCTGGGCAAAGTTATAAACTCAAAGAATTTTAACTGTATTTACTCATAATTTAAACCAGTTTTATATTCACACCAGTTAATGCACATTTTCATAAACAATCCCTTTTCGTTCCACATGAAGTCGAATTTTAGAGTTTTCTGTACTTTGCTTTTCTAACTTTCAATTGAACTGCCGTAAAATTACTCAAACTGCTATAAACTCTAGAAGAGAATGAGCCACAAGAAGAAATTATTTCTGTACGAAATCTCAAAATTATATTAAATATAAATCTAAAAAAAAAGTCTTTAAGAACAAGTATAAGTATATTGTATATATTAATGAGAATTTGATGCAAATATTGTTTGATATTTTTCTTTTTCCAATTTTATTTTCAACATTAAACCACTAAATTCTTGTTTAATATCACAAAAATATCTCAACACAATGTCAACCTAAAGTTGCGTTAAGTATAAAGGCATTTCTGTGAATTTTCAATTGAAAGTTCTTACACAGTTTAATTTGGAAGACTATAGGTATTTGCATTTCTAATGCATTGTTTTCCGAAAAAAAATATGCTTTCTATTCTTTTGAGCAGTGGGTTTATTATTATTATTATTATTTTTTTTTTTTGTTTTAGGGACCTATGGGCAAAGATGGACTTCCAGGGCCCAAAGTAAGGATTCAGATGTTTCCATCTCTTTTATATATACGCTACTTCAATGGTCTAAAATTTATTGGTTATTATTACTGATTATTTTTTATAGTAGTCAATTAATTTAAATTACTTTGTCGTGTATTCCATGATATGTTATGATGGAATTATTGGTTCCTAATTTTTTTAAAGGTATATAAATATGAATTAATATTATTACTCTTTTTTAGTTTTTAAAAAATGTTTGTTCTTTTTAAGAAATACGATCTTTCTGCGTTTTTGTTTTCCGTTCTGTGTTATACTTATAATGATGCGTATAGCCATATGTTACTGAAAATATACGAATGCGTTTTATATATTTTGAAAAATGATGAAATATGTGCTTTCGTTGAAGTATTCTAAAAATGATTTTTTGAGAATTCTTTATTTCTTACTATTTATATTACACATTTTTCGTATTAATATCAAGGACAAATACGATCATTGCAAGTATCGCGTTATCTACCACATATGCTACTAGAAATACCACTATTGCATCTATTAGCAAATCTGTTAGTTCTTTGGGATTTGATGCAACCAAAGCCTCAACCGCTAAAATCTAATTTTTATTTCGACACACTTTTTTTATTTCGTCACATTAGTGAAAAACGTATGAAAAGTTTGTATGATATTCGTAACTTCTTGTCCTTTATTTTACCACGGAAGCATTGTCGAATCTATACTGCTTTCACGGAAAAGGGAGACTGGTTGTAAGTTTAAAAAAAAAAGCATCGTTTGGCGGCTTCAGTTATGTGCGTGGAGTGAAAAATAGCAAATCGTTGCCAAATAGGCAGCGAATATTGGTTAACCTATTTTTATAAAAGAGAAAATTTCCAAAAACTATCAAAACTTCTGAAAACCTATTTTACAGTATGTCTGGGGAGATAATATGGAAGACTTTAGTTGTGCTTTATTGTATATAAATTGTCTCATATTATAATGCATCTTTGATCGATTTTGAGGTACTGACAACTCATGAAGGAACTTCAAGGTATATTTATGTTTCTGGTCAAAGTTCAGATATTAAAGATTCCTAAAAGACTTCATAGCAGATATATTTTATGATTTTATACCGAGGATTAGTTCTGATCAATAGATATCTTTCACGTTGCCACTAAATGAATTTTTCTGTACGAACGAAAGTTGGACTCTTTGCTGTCAACTGTATGCAATATTAACGTTTATTTAGGCAATAAGTTACCGCCTTTGAAATAGCATCTGCCTTCAGCTCGGTTATTCTCTATGCCAAACTGATGAATCCTAATTTGGACGAAATTGCAGTCTCTGAATCACATAACTGTGCCGTTAGTATGTTGCATTAACGTTCATGTCACTTTTAAACATGTATGGATTTATTTTGAAAGATTCTCAAAATCATTATCACTAGTCGCTGTCATATGATTAATTACAGGGTGACAAAGGCGATCGCGGTTTCATGGGTTCTCCTGGCTTACCAGGGAGACATGGAGACCAGGGCCCACCAGGATTACCTGGTCCACCAGGTCTCAAAGGAACGAAAGTGAGCAAACTACTTTGCGAATGAAGTTTTGCTTGAGCATTCGGTTTTTCTTTTCTGCATCCATCATATGTGTAATTGTAGTTTAATATTTCTAATTCAGTTTATCTGTTTTTTTAGTCTGTTGATCTGTGCTTGTACGTGAATACTTTTGGTGTTGTATTTGTAATTTTTTATGGTTTCATTTTGGTTCATTTATTTATTTTTTCTTCCATTTTGTTGTTGTTTTCTTTTCTGCATCCAACGCATGTGTAATTGTAGTTTAATATTTCTAATTCAGTTTATCTGGTTTTTTAGTCTGTTGATCTGTGCTGGTACGTGAATACTTTTGATGTTGTATTTGTAACTTTTTATGGTTTCATTTCGGTTCATTTATTTATTTTTTCTTCCATTTTGTTGTTGTTTTCTTTTCTGCATCCAACACATGTGGAATTGAATGTTTCTAATTCAGTTGATCTGTTTTTTTAGTCTGTTGATCTATGCTTGTACGTGAACACTTTTGGTTTTGTATTTGCAACTTTTTGCTTCATTTCGTTTTATTTATCCATTTTTCTTCCATTTCGTTGTTGTTTTCTACTTTTTTTTTTCTTTTCTGCATCCAACATATGTGTCATTGTAGTTTAATGTATCTAATTCAGTTAACTGTTTTTTTAGTCTGTTGATCTGTGCTTGTACGTGAATACTTTTGGTGTTTTATTTGTAACTTTTTATAGTTACATTACGTTTTATTTATCTATTTTTTCTTCCATTTCGTTGTTGTTTTAGTACTTTTTTGTCTCCGCTCCTTTATTGTTTTTCTGTAACTCTGTGATCCTTTGTAGAATGTTTGGAATGTAAACTTTTCGTTCTGTTATTCATTTTAGTTGAAGACATTTAGTTATTTTTCATTTTGTGTTTTCTTTCTGAAATTTTTGACTCCCCTCCCCTCTCCTCCTTCATTTTATATGCAATGGTTGCTTTTAAAAAGTTCTATATCAGAGTAATAATGATCTTTGTTTTTTAATGAAATCATGTCAAGCATTTTAAATGATTTTTTACATTTTTTAACCATGTACTTATTCTGTTGATCTCATTCTACTTGCTTTTGCAATCCACCTTGTAAAGTTATTCTTTTCAGATCTACATAGCTCTTAATCAAACTACTCACTAAGCTTTTAATTAAAGTTTCTTATTTATTAAGTCATTAATTTATTTATTTAATATTTTTGCTTTTTATTTATTTATTTTTTTTCTCTTTTCTGGTTTTCTTAAACTTTGTATTTAAAACAAATGGTCATAAGAACTATCGTCATAAAAAAAGGACCAAACTGTTAGCGTTTGAAAATATGCTAAGGCAGAAAAAAAAAATGAGGATTCCACAATCCTTTATATTTGACATAGTAATCAATAGTTTCTAAAACAAAAGAATGTGCTATGTTTTAAGAAGTGAAAGCTGGTGGTAGATTAACTTACAAAGAGTGTAACAATTAAATTAACTTTAAATAAGGATTTAAACTAATTGTTTTATATTTTTCTTACACATTTAATGTTAGTAAAATGTCAGTGTTTTGCAATAAACTTTTGTGCGATTACAAAATTATGAGGTAAGTAAGTTTTTAAAAAATTTCCAAACACCTGCTATAGATTTTGCGTTTTGTGTTATATATTTGTTATAAAATCAAAATTTTTAGCATTTAGATTAATCATTTTTTATTTTAAGCAAGGGTTAGGCAATCATTTAGTAAAATGAATAAAAAGAAGGGCCATGTATTTCTTAATCTTTGTTGTTTCTAAAGTAAAGGTACAGTTTCTTTATCCTTGTAAATTCTTTTTTAAAGCGTTGGTACTTTTTAAGAAATTGTCAAGTTTCCTGCTCATCCCAAAACGGATGTCACGTGACAGGAACTATAAGGTACAGGAAATGACATGGGTGAATGTATCATTACACACCAACCATCAAGCTGCAAATGCGAAAATAGCAATTATCACTCTGTACCCTCGAACATCTGCAACATCTTATTGTGTTTCTAAAATCTAATTCCAAGTTCCAACCTTGGGCAGACGACACTTTTACCCTTTTGTACGCCTTTTATTTATTCATTCATATTTTAACTGAATTTTAAAACTTTCTCGGAATTTCCGTAATCTTCCTTGGCTATGAGCACGACATCTTGCTTTTTTTTAACTTAAAAATGATGATAAAATATTTTTTTCACCTGAAAGTCAGATTATATATATTTTTTCTGATTAAATGCTTTTTTTTAATAATTTGTTGTTTTATATATCACGTTTTTTAGCAATAGTCGGAAAATTTTGGATGATTTTATTTTTAAATTTAATTTTCTTTAATTCATTAATTGCATTTCTCTCAAAAATTGTTTTGTTTTTCCTATCATCAGCAGAAGACATAATTAGAAGTTTCTTTCGTTGGGTGCATGATGAAAAACACGATTGATACGTTATTCAATGCTGTAAATTTTTATGGAAACATTTAACTAATTCATCTAAGTAGTTCGAATAATATTCTTAATGCTAAAATATATTTGTTGTTTTAGGGTATTGGTGGAAAAAATGGAACTGATGGAAATTCAGGGCCACCAGTAAGTTCTTGGAACGAAAGTTTTTTATGAACTCCCCGTTTTATTTTTTTTTTCCTTTTTAGTTTCTTTCAGTTCGTTGTGTGGTTGAATAAGTCTTTATTGCTATATCTTATACTTATTTTTGTTCTTTGAAACTATGGTTATTGCTTATTTGGCTCTTTTTGTTTAGATTTTTTTCGTAGTTTTGTATTATTGTTATTCTTGAATTTTCTATTAGTCCACATGTGTAGTTGTGGTACTTTAGAATAATTCTTTGAAAATATTTTTGATCTTTACTTAATTATGCATCTATGAATTCACCATATCTGCTGTCATGCTTGCTTTTGTTTTTTGAATGGTTTTTAGTTTCATTTCCAAATTTTTATCTCTTTATCATTATTTTTTTATATTGTCAGCTATTTGTTAGCTGCACTTTTATTTTAAATGATTTTCTCCTTCCTTTAATTTCTTTCTTCTTTCTTTCTTTCTTTTTTTTTTTTTTTTTTTTTGTCTTTTTTAATTCTTAAATTATCTATTTCGTTTAGAGGTTAATTAGCCTCATTGTTCTTATAAACTTGTTTTCTTTACTTCAGATTATTAGTTACGCTCTTAATGATTTCTTTTCCTTTTTATGTTTTGGCTTTTCGTTATCAAAAATAGTTTTGTCTTACGAGTACGAGTAATTAGTTTAATTGTGTTTTACTTCATTCGTTTTTTGTGCTGTTCTAGGTCTTAATTTCAAATTTTTCAATGCATTTATTTTTCTTGAAAGGGATTTCATTTGCTCTTAAAGTTACTTCCTATTTAGGTTGCCTTTTTCTGTTTTATTAACAAACTACTCATCCAAAGTGCACTTTGTACTAGAAATAGTTTTATAGCTCTTAAGATGTTAAAGAAGAAAATTAAGCTGAAAGTAGTTGACTTAAAAATAATCTGGGACATCAACCGTTGTTAAGATATTTAATATGCATTTTAGGTTACGTGTAAAAAGTATTTTTCGTTTTACGTGAACTAAACGTTCAAGTGTGTTTTTCCTTTATTCCTCTTGCACATTCTACACTTTAAATGAACTGATCGAGTTCAAGAAATAAAAGTTGTCCATTTCCAGATTAAGTTCACTAAATTCGTTGTGGGCAGCACAGTTTGTATACAACTTTAGAGTCTGTGAAGACATCGTACTAGTACGAAAGTGTAGTGGAATTGCAGTTTCATTAACAAAATAAACTGTCTTGATTATAAAGACTTTTTTTACTTAGACCGTGTTGCGAATAGCATCAATAGATTCTATCTCTAATCGTAATTCATGTTTATATCCTGACCTGATGGATGTGTACTTCAATAAAACGAGGAAAGGCTTGATATGTTTCGAATCTCTTATGTTCTGTAGCTCAAGAGCCTCAATGTACTTTTTTGCTCAAGATGCTAAGTGGTGAGCATATTGCGTGAAAGCTGCCTTCTTTAAAGAATGTTAAAAGGTTGGTTGCACTACGTTTGTATACTGCTTTGGAGAAACCAGGAAATCTCTTACCGGGGTACTGGACGAGGGTTAGAATATGTGGCACAATACCAGCTCATTTCCTAGTTTCTTAAAGCAGTAACTGAAACTCCAGGACTAGAACCACAACCTCCTGGTTCCGACTCAAATACATTTCTGCTGAGCCATAAGGTGGACAAGCCTTGGTTGCGGTCTGCTACTTACCCAGACCCGCTATCAAAAGATTGCTTTTTTGGTTTGCATCTTAATTTCCAGTTTTACTTCCAGAAAATTAAGTTTGATATTTTGGTTGTTACCCGACTGATCGTCTATGTTGTGAACTTACATTTGGTTAAACAGGCTGGACACGAAAGTGGCTTAACGGCTTAGCGTTATTGGGATACTTTTACAGCTTGAATTATATTCCGAATTCCTAAGACATAATCTTGAAAAATTCTTTACCGATTCAAATCATCCGTGCCCTAGCTTCATTACGCTTGGGCTTTCCGCTATTTTGCCTACATCTCTGGGCTGCAATACAGTACGGCTAGTTCTTGGAGAGAATACGAAATTAAATTCTACAACATCATGAGAATTTTACGTGTTCTTCCTTTTTAGGGTGATAAAGGCGAGAAAGGTGAACGAGGCCTCACCACGACGTTAGATGGTAATGCCTTTCCAACAGGATTTATCGAAGGCCCACCAGGACCTCCAGGTCCTCCTGGTCCAGCAGGTCCACCGGGAAGAAAGGTAAATATGTTTTTAATTCTTTTTGTTGCCGTATATTTTATTTTTATTCCTCCAGAGTATAATGAAGTTATACTTTTTTGTGCCCAATTTAATGAAATCATAAATTGTTTGTGTTCTTCCAAGATTAACGATATGATTTTTTTAATGAAAGTAATTTTTCTACTCCCTTCCCAGTTCATTGATCTTTAGCCAAGAGTTGAAACTACACAGCATAGGTGCCAAACTTGGCACGTCAGAAAAATTTATTGGCATTCCGAACCAATCAAAGTACTGCTTAAAGTAATGAACAAATAAATATAAAAATTGGGAAAATATTATTTTTATTTCAAAAAAAGGTCGTTCGGTTATGTCTGTTTGTGATGCTTCGAAAAACAATAAACAAATGGCACTGAAAGACTCATCTTTGATTTGAATGTTTAAACTTGCAATTGACAACACATGAATCTAATTTTTGAAAGCTAGCAAATAACATGGGTCAAAAACTTGTTGAAAATTATAAGAATAGCTTAGTTCATTTAAACTTTTTATTACAATTTATTTAAACAAGTACCTAAACCTACTATGTATAAAGACTTAATATTAGTATTCGAAGAAGAAAAAGTGTATTTCAGTTTAATTAGATTCCTTGATAAAATTTTATTTACTATCAGTGACTTAAGTGAATGTACATAGTATTCGAAAAGCAACGAACTTTATCAAGTATTCATGAATTTGAAATATTCGTTAAAAGGGAAACTTTTCAATGAATTATTGTTTTTATAAGATAGCTAACTGATTATAGATATAATTCTAATAAAAAATTGCGTGACTCTATCGTTGCCTGACATACTCTCCGTTCTTAGTTTTTAAGCAATTCCTATGATAAAATTAAAAATAACAACGTAATATTTAACGAAACTTGCAGATCACTGTTTCGACGCTACAAGAAACGCCTTTTCAATGCAAAATTAAACTTATGGATAAAAAGACATTCGACAGTACGATTTTTGTGGGATGTCTTTTCATTCATAAGCTCTTTTCTTTTCTTTTTAATTTTGAATCTGCAAGTTTTGTGCAATTTTAAGAAGTTATTTTTAATTTTAATTTTCTGCACAAATTATTTGTTTCGAATATTGCTCTTTAGTTCGTACTTAGGTACAAGTGTAACACTATCATGGTACATAGTATCACACACAGATAGTAATCACTATCATCTTCCATTTCCAATTTTTTTGTTTCTTTTTTAAATTTAAACGTAAAAACTGCAGGGTGTCTGTCGTCATGTTTAGTACGCCATGTCAAAATGTTACTATTCATTGAGAATAATCGAACAGGAAGCTCTGGCAATGGACATGGACATATAGATCATAATAAATCGTCACACATTAATCTGAGTCCTATTTCTTTCAGGGTGACACCGGAAGTGAAGGGCCCCCAGGCGATCACGGGGAGAAGGGGGACATGGGGGAGAGGGGCCGCAGAGGAAAAAGGGTACGCTCATGAGCACACTCCTTGCACGTGCCTTTGTTTAGAACGTTCGCTTTTTTTTCTGGCCCTCGAATTCTATTTTTTGCTCTCTTGCTGCGCATGGACTACAATGGAATGGCTTGTCTGGTTCTTGCCATGTTTCTGCTTACGCACAGGAAATCCCCATAGTGTCTAAAATAAGAAATCGTGGAAGAGGGGTGAATTTTGCTCAAAGCCACTAATGAGGGGAGAATCAGCTTATTTATGGTAATCACTATCATCACACACACCACAAAAAAGACTTTGAAAAAATGCCGACCGTGTTTAATAGATGTAAGCATTGTGTATTTCTAAAATAGCAATGAACTGTACTATTTTACTGAAATTTTCATTTACTAAGCGAATGAATGTACTAATGAACAACGACAAAAAAAAATAAAGAAGAAGAAGAGGAAGACAGAGAAAATAAAGGTATGTTTCAGTGCACGGTTTATGATAAGGCGGCGAAAAATTCATTACCACGAAATTTATAAAGATTATCTCTTGCGTAGTAATTATGCGCAGTGAGTTGTGTGCGCAATCAGAGACGTATCCAGAGAGGCGGGAGAGGGTCCCTCCCGGTCGAAATTCGAAATTTTCTTTTTTTTGGCCGTAGCGAAAGCCATTTCACTCCAGTGTCCCCCGAACTGGAGTGTAATCGTCCTACACGGGGTTTAACCGGTCGAATGGGGCCCTGAAGAGCACCCTGTTTTTTAATCCAGTTCAGAAATTGAGCGAACCTCGCTCCAGCGGAGTTTGGAGGACTTAGTGACCACGATCCATATTTAATGTGCCAAACCATCATTAGTGAACGCGGTGGATCTTTAACCGACTGCGATCGAGCCCGGGACAGGCCGAGTTCCGATTACGGGTCCGACGCCTTACCGATCGGGCTAACACAGCCCCATAGAAAAAGACACTAATGGTTAGTTTGAAAAAGATGCAATGAGAAATTTACAAATTCTCTTTTTTTCTTGATGATTTTCTCACCCTTTATCGCAAATTTAAGCCGAATAAATATAGAGCCTTAAAGATCGTTAGCAGCTACTGTTTGTGCGTGATTTTTTGAAAGTTGAATATGTAACGTCTAATTTTTCGGATTTTTGTGGTCGTTATGTAACTTTTGAACTATTTGTTTCACCAAAATCATACATCGATAGCTTTTTTTTTTTTTCATTTTATCCTTTAGAGATTTTGATGGTTCATGGTTTTTCATTACGTTTGTGAGTTTTGAACAGTTTTTCAAAAAGAAAAATAGTTGGTTTTCACTTTATTATATTATATTATGGAAACTTATACACAGCGAAAGTTCATGCAATATAGTTCTATCTTCTTTTCTGCATAAGGTGCTCTGAACCAAGAGGAGTAATTTAAGAAATCTTCCTTTATCATCGGCATCGTTGTTTTGTTAACTGATCTTTCGGTTACAAAAGTTAATTCAGCGTAACTTTTCTAGAAAGGACAAAATCCTCATTCTCTAAGTTCAGTTTTGTAAATTCTTCCCTCAATATTCAGTAGAGATGAATAAAATATTAATTATCCGGCATCTTGTTATTAACACTTTACCGACCGGTAGCGATTCGAACATCCTATGCCCTTTCACCGCCCGCTCAGCTGCAGATCGTCCAATTTCCATTTTATTGTTAAACTATAAAATCCACAGATCGGTTCAAAGTCGATTAATCGACGCCCGGTCGGTAAGCGCCGGAGAGCAAACGTCGAATAATCGACGCCCGGTCGGTAAGCGCTGGGAACAAAACGTCGATTAATCGACGCCCGGTCGGTAAAGTGTTAATATAGATGAACTTTTATCTCTGTTTTCTTTTTTCTCTTCAATTTTAATAATCATTTACCGATAGGAGATTTTTTTTATCTATATTAAATTTCGGTTTATTACAACATCAACTGGATTTGAAATTTTGGCTATTCAAGTATATATGTTAACATTAATAGCAGAAAATCATTTTTAATCATTTAGATAAATTCTGCAAACTGCACGCACGAATTACAATAATCCCGCATATTCGAAGCATAATTAATTTAATCCTTTTGTTTGTCTACATCTCAGAATGCGAGCGTATTTAAAGGCAAATTAATCGCAAAATAGAAAGATACATTTATTTCCTGGATTCAGGTACTTTTCTCTATTATATTTGAGGAAGAAAATGATGGAAAAGTTTGAAATTCTTGAGAGTTATGCTTCAGCTCATAGGCTATCTTGAAGTGGTTTGAGGGTATAACGAATTCTTCTGAATAATAATTGAGAAAATAATTGATAATCCTTATTTATGGATCAATCTGAGCAAGTTTTGCACTTCTTGAGTTCAGCAATCTAAATTCCTTCTATAATCTCTTCATTTGAAGCTGTTATTTGCTGGGCAGGAAATATTTTAAACTAGTGAAAGACAGAAGATGCCGATGCATATAGTACGGCTGTTTTACACGAAGCAGCCATGAGTCTCGTTTTCTTATAAATACGTAATAAATGAATTTTGCAGAAAAAAAATATTTGCTTATAAAATGTTACACCGTTTATTATACACCATTATACCGTGTATATCCCACCGTTCATTATGACGAATGAACGGTGTAGCTGCCAAAAGTAGGATCTTAAATTCCATTTGTTTTCGAAAATACATCTTTTTATTGTCGTACTTACTATGTAGGCTAACTACCGGAGGTGATCAGAGAGTTTCAAAATGGTTCTCTAAATGATTTAAGCAAAAAAGGAAAAGTTATATCCTTTATATATCATTTGCTACATGCGAGAAATATGCGACTTTTTGCCACTTTTTTTTAAAAATCTTTTATAGCCGTACGCTTCTAATGCTCTATCAATTTCCCCACGTCTGTTCCTTTTTCTAAAAGTAACGCTACCAGCCATTATTTTTTTCGGAAAGGAGAGCTCGTAAACTGTGTATATGTGTGTTATATATATGTATGTTACCAGGTTTATAGTTTGTTTTTGTGTATACTAGGATTGGTTACGTAGCGCGAGAGGCTATAGATTAATTGCTCTACTGAAGTTAGACCATGAAATTCCTCCTTCGTTGTGTGCCTGACAACATTTCTCTCAGGCATCTATTTCTTAAAAATAACCTATTTCTTGAACATAAAAAATAATAATTAATTTACTTTGCTAACTTTTGCTATTACTTCTTATGTCTCTTTGCAAAAAGATCTTTTCTCCATTAAAAGCTCTGCTTGAAGCGCAACTGTTGATTTCTTTCAAAATGTTTTAATTGTGACAAACAGGGTCTGTCCAGAAAATAATGAGAACGATTCCATCAAATACTTTTATTTTTAAAATGTTTTACATAAGTTTCCATGCTTTGATCAATAATACCCAGCTGAAGTAAAAACACGTGGTCAACGGCTCTGCCACCCATTTATGACTAATCAAGATCTTAAAATGATCACAACGAGCGTTGCTATTTTCTTCAAGCTCTCTAGATAGTTAAACGATCTCATCTTAAGCTGGATTTGAACAGAGGTAGCAGTTTTTGATTTGAAAATCTAAGAATGTAGCAGAAGAAGTACACTCTGTGAGGGTGCATGAACAGTATGAAAGTTTGATCGAAAGAAGTGCTGTAGAGAGAGAAAGTGCTTATAGCATATGCTCCCACTTTTTGTGTCACTGCATATGCTACAAGCTAGGGGAAATTGATTGTGAAAACTTCTCAAACCAAATGCTTGATGGCAAAAAAAAATGGCTGTTTTGATGCTAAAATATTACATTGCTCTACACTTTATACATCACACTTGATTTTAAACATCTTGAGAAACAAATTAAAATCCTATTTTGATATAATGTTTAGGGGTCCTTAAGGCGAGGGGCCCCTGGGTCGGGACAATGATATATCGGTTAATCAAGTCCTGAGCAGGGATAAAAAAGTCCAGTCCCGAGAGATTGCACTGTAAAAAATGAATGTTGTTTTTACAGTATAATACAGCTAATTTTATAGTAATTTTAGAGTTTATTACTGTGAATTTTACAATTTTAAATTGGAACCTCGGCTGTCAGTATTATACTGTAAAAACAACAGCTCATTTTTTGTAGTGTGGGGCTGCACTCCGTATTTTGATTGGGCAGCATTGCAACGCAGGGTTTAATCAGGAACTGAATCCATTTAAAAGACCTGTAGAAAGCATGTGAAATTCATGCCATTTGATGCAAAATCGATTCTGTAAGTCCTAACGCCGGACACAAAGAGCTCTTCCCGTAAGTTTCATGTGAAATGGATCGAGTTTCAGAGCAGTCATTTAGGGTATCTTTGAGCCAGTCTGGATTACTTTGCATATTTCAAAGCTTGACTTAGGGGGTGGGGGTCTAGAAGTTCCAGGCAATGCATTCTGGTGGCAAAGTCATAACGTAAGATTTTTGCTGTTCTTGTCTGGTCCCATTGTTTGTGTGTCCATATTGTTAAGAACTATGGGAAGATTTGGGTGTTATTGCCTTGTGAAAGGTTGGACTTCTACCACGGAGTTGCGGACTCGTCCAAGATTTTTGCTCTTTGGGATCTTAAAACTTACTATCCTACAAAAAGAAACCAGAATTTTAGTTGTTTAGTTTCATACAAACTTTATAATTCATCATACGGCTGCATTCTAAAAACTTTACGCCGCTTCCAAACATATGTCTATTTCATTGGGGATTCGTAACTTGTACAGGCCTAATTCCAACTGACTTCTTTCAGACTTGCGACGCTGACAGTCCCTACCATCCTTATCACCCACAAAATCCGCCTCTAGGGCCTTTTGTTTGGCTTAAAAAATTCATTACTTTTTGAACAGACCCTACATTTTCTTTAAATGAGTTTTTATTGATTTTGTTTGTAATTTTGTGTTATGTTCCAAAATTAAACATTCATGCCATACTTTTTTTTCTTTTTCATTTTTTTTATAGAATTTATTTTAATATGATAAAGTCTTTAAATGTAAACAGAGAAAACTTCAATATAATTCTCAGATAACTTTGGTAACATTTCAGGAATATTGTTCGAAAGAAATATTTAAAAAGCTGCGTTGTGCATAAAGCATTGATTTTAAATGAAATCTAAATGATTGAATTAGTTACTAAGTATGATAAAAATAAATTTTTTCCCTTGTGGTACGATTTTCTGCGGTATCAAATAAAAGTTATTGATTCCACAAATTTATCACTTTGGTCTACAACTTTATTTGCAATTAAAATGCGAAACTTGTCAAAATTTTTGGAAGTACAATTATTTACTATAAAGTGAAAATGGACTTTTTAGCATATTTGAACAAATTCTTTATTCTAGACTTTTAAGTGGATTAAACCATGTGTACAATACTTTTTTTTTTGCATTTGCCATTAATTTACTAATAAATTTACTTTGGTGTACTATTACTATTATCGCCACCAAACATACACGACTACTGTCGACATTTTAAAATGCCCAAGAACTCTTTCAATAAATGGCCATATAAATAAATTATTCATTTTTAAACGAGCCCAAAATGAGATCTTTGTTACAGACTGAATGATTAACTTATTTCTGTCGCCTAATATCCTTTCATCAACTATTGTCTTAAAATGTAAATAAACAACCATTGCCAGATTCGAATTCATAATCTTGTAAAAGTTTTATCATGCGCTTTTGACCTTTAAATACCATTTTTATTTTGGAACGAAATGCTGCATTTTCTCAGAACTCGAAGCCCTTGAGATTCAGTTCGAATTCTAAAATCCATATTAATGACGACAAAATGTTTCATCATCGCTAATGAGCTTAAGTTCTCAAATAATGTTCTTTATTTCGAAGAAGCTTTGGTTGAGATTAATTATGATAGTAAGCTTTGGTTTTCGAACGATAATAACGTTAATTAGGATAGCAGTTAACTAATCGACGGTATTACGAACTGCGTAGGAAACGTTATTGAAATCAATGGGTGTAATTAAATTAATGCTCGAATGTGTTCTTTGCCTTTTTTTTTTTTTTGCCGAAGTTATTTTTTGTTTCAAGAAAAGCGTCTTAAGACGGGTTTGAGCACTCAATTAATTCAAGAAAAATGAGATCAACAAAAAGTAAGACTTAATATTGCATAAAGGGCTTCTTAATTAATAATAATAATTAATTTATTTTATTAATTTTTATGTTTGTGTTGAACATGTTTTGTATTTACTAACTAGTTTTCATTTCCTTTGTTCATGTTTTTTTCTTTCATCATTTATTATACTATTAACAGATTTTTTGTTTCAGAATTATGTGTGTATTGTGTTTTAGTTTATTTTAAAACTTTGTGTGGACTTTTTAACACTTTTATTTTTGTTATGATTTTTATTTTCTACACTATTAACAGCAAATTTAGTGTGCTAATTATGTGTTTTTTAAGATCTTCATTTTAGTTGTTTGTGTCACTTTTATTTTTTAACAGTTATCTTGTTAGTAGTTTACTTTTGTGTTTTGTGCATGTTTAAATCTTGATTTTACGTACCTGTTTCACTTATTTTAAACTTCTTTCATTTTCTTTATTGTTTGATGTTTGTACTTACACACTTTTGATTATTTGTCAGAATTTCATCTTTTTTTTAATGGCATAATTTTCTAACGACATTTATTTTACACTTTGTGTGAATTTTTAATACTAATATTATTTTTTTCTATGTTATTAACAGCAAATTTTTGTCTTGTGCATGTTAAAATCCTGATTTTATTTATTTATGTCACTCACTTTTATTTTCTTTATTACTTGGTTTTTGTTCTAACAAAATTTTTATTTTTTATCAGAATTTCGTCTTGTGTTTCTTTAACGTCATTATTTACTAACAACATTTCTAGAGTAAGTATGACTTTCGTATCTCGTAGTAATCGGAAGAAGGCAATTTACGTTGTCATTGTATTTACTAATTTTTCATTTCAACATCATCTACTGCTTATTATACAAATCAGCAAATAGAAATTTACAGCGTGATATTGTAACAAATTTATTAATTCTACAATATAAAATACTGAACAACGATTCAGAGTAAGTATGGTTTTTCCCCTTTTGGAATAATATAATCTCGTGCTTCTGCTTATTCATTTATCACTGTAATACAGTAACCCCTCGTTTCATCGCGCTTTTCGGGGGACAAGAAAAAAGCGCGATATATCCGAAAGCGCGATATAACCGAAGTCATTAAAAATAGTTTTCTATCCAGCATGCAAGTAAATTATACGTGCTCACTGCACATACATAAATATTCATTTATTCGAACATTGGCTTTTTTTTTCAGTCAAAAGTAACAAAAAAATATAACTTTTACAGATTACTACTACACATTACTAACAGATGCTTTTCGCTCATTGTATCAATACAAAAGAAAGTGTCCAGTAGTTTCCAAACTGTCTCTGCAGTATGCAAGTTTGGGTGACAGGAATTCGCTGCTTCTTTTCAGCGAATTCAGAAGAATAGTAGAACCTTCGTTTTGTTCATTGATGAGAAAATAAATCGGAAAGAGACCTTTTCTGAGCACCTTACATATTTTCTCAAAAATGGTTTCGAACTAAAAGTTTTTTTTTGGGGGGGGGGGAGACAAAAGAAAAGAGCGATATATCCGAATGAGCGATATAACGAGGCGCGATATAACGAGGGGCTACTGTACTATTATTTTTTATGTAATTACTTATGCACTGTATTATATTTTAAGGGTTTTTCTGTTTTGTTTTTTGAAATCATCATTCTTTGATACAATTTTCGACAACATTTAGCAAACGTAATGAAACATAAGGTTTTTGTACAACTATTATTTTCGTAAGGCATATAGAACTTTGAAGAATTATAATTAATGTGTTCGGTTCTTGTCTATGCTTGAATCTGGAGCAGTGGTTACCGAGCAGTGTCCTATCTGCAAGAAGCCCATGTCAACGAAATTAAAATAAATTAGCTGGAGGAAGGAGGGGGGGGGCATAAATAAAAGAATTAGATATCCCGACTGTACTCATTTTCAGCTGGTTATTGAGCTACTTTAGTGTTTGCTATTTTCAGAATGCTTTCAGCATAGATTTTACTCATGTACTGCATAACATTTATTTGCATTATATATAGGGTTTTCCCCATTAGTTAATCTGCGAGACCTTTATTTTCGAAACCGTTTGTCCTGAATGCATACTTCCAGTTGCAAAATCGCTCAAAATAAGCTGCAGAGTAAAAAAAGTTGGAAGCAAAAAAAAAAGTGAAAAAAAAAAAAAATCCACACGAAATCTAACTTTTTGTACGGACTCTTAAGTCCCCTAACTTATGTTTAGGGAAAAAATCTCCATTGAAAAATAATTACAAAACGAAAAAAAAATTGAAAGACTTGCGATTAAAACTCGAAGAGATATTCGAGTTCAAAGTTTTCAGTTCCCGTGCAGGAAATGAGATTGCAACTTATTGCTCTTTCAGTAAAATGACCGAATGTCATTCTACTGAAGCCGCTGTGTTACTGCTTAGTTCTACTAGTGGCTACTGCTATTCTTCCCAGAAGCGTGTTATTGACAACGAGTGTAAAGTGGTATAGATCACAAAACACTGCGTTTCATATCTCAGTCAGTCGGTCGTACTAATATTAAATTTGCGGTAAAATTTCAAAGAGATATTCGAGTTCAAAGTTTAAAGTCCCGTTCAGAAAATGAGATTGGAACATATCACATTTTCCGTAGAGTGGCAGGTTGTTGAAGTTAAAAAGAAAAAAAAATATTGTTTTCATTGTCATTAAAATATAAATTCAAATATTATGCAATGATCTGAAAAAGCACCCTACTAAAACTAGTACAGTTTGAAAAAGCACACTGTATGCGCACATAACATTTTAAACCTTGTTAGTCGCTGTATTTTCCCCCAATATGTGTTGTTGACTGTGAGTGTGAGTGTAAAGAGGTTTAAATCGCAAAACGCTGCGTTTCATATCTCTGTGAGTATTGGTCGTGCTAATGTCAAACTATTTGTGTTTGAATTGTTTTTTTTACTCGGTCTTGATTTCGCTAAATGTAAAAGTTAGGGGACCTAGGATCTGTATAAAAAGTTTAATTTTCGCATTTCTTAACTTTTTTTTTTTTTTTTTGCCCCCGCTTCAAACTTTCACTGTTTAAAATCAGCATCTTATTTTGAGCATTTTTAAAATTGAAAGTAGACATCTAGGACGAACGGTTACGAAAATGAAGGTTTTACAGTTTTAAGCGGGAACACCCTGTATATGTTTATTTATTTATTTATTTTTTAAATTTTTTTACAGAAATAAATCTCTGTCTTCTTTTTTTCGATTTTAAAAGAAGCAGTTTTTCGTAACCTCATAACTCGTGTATGCAGTATTTTTACAAGTACATAAAAAAATACTGTAAAACCAACTATTTTTTTAAAGATTTTGTCCCGAACAGGATTTTGCTTTCATGACTGTTTTGTTTGTTAATCTTATGAATAGCTAGTCACGCTCCAGGCAGGCCCGTCATTTCAAGTTTTTCCACGGGCCGTCAAAGGGTGCAAAAACAATGCAATTTCACCGTAAAACAACAAAAACCACGCCCACTTATATGCAAATACATTGACTTCCCAAAGTCAGGGGGGCAGTTGACCCCCCCCGGACCCCCCTAAATGCCGTGCCTGGCTCCAGGTAAAAAGCATAATAAGCAATAGTGTAATAAAACAGCGTAAGTTTTTAGTGTTAGTTTTTTAGTAAGTTTAATAGTGTAATAAAACAGCGTAAGTTTTTAAGGAAAGGCAGATATATAAAGAGAGCCTCATAAGTCATTATAATTTAAGTATTAAGAGATATTGTTCAGTATGTCTTAGTTCCGTTACCTTTTTTTTATTTCAACATTTCAATTCAAATATGGGTACCATCCTAATCTAGTTTGTATTGTAAATTTAATCTCATAGAAACGTTCCTTTTTCTAAAGGTAAGATTTAAGTGCACTTAGTCAAACAGACGCATGTATTAAGTTTGATTTGAAAAAATCTAAAAGAATATCTTCTGAACTTTTGGACAAAGCCATTTTATTTCCTCAAGCAGTAATTTGATTTCAGATTTTAAAACAGACTTCCGCTTTGTCTTTTTACAAATATACTTAACTTAATCAATGTCGAATCAAAGAATAAAACCTCCGGATAGAATATTTTGTATTGCAACTGTCAAGTTAGATTTTTCTATTACGTAAAAAATGTGCTCCCTTTCTATTGCCCGGTACATGTCAGCTATATCTTCAGGCAGTTACGGTTAAAGTGAAATCTCTTGAGATGAAACTTCAATTTATGTTTGAAAGTGATTTTTAAATTTCTCCTTTGATAAAATGAAGAAAGGAAGGTTTTGATCTAGTCGATCTTAATCTTTTTTTCCCTTGTGGAAGCTTAAGAACTTCCTTTCTTTGTAGTTCCTGAGTTCTTTTTATTTTATTTTTTGTTTTATATATTTATTTATTTATTGGTTTTGATGTTTCCGATTAACTATTTTAGATAATCCTTCTGCTCTCGTTTTTCCTTTGATAGAGACTTTGATATTTACGTATTTATTAATGTTCAAATGTAAACTACTTCTTTGGACGCGTTCTTCGTACAAAATGATACAAAATCCTGAAGGGATGTATTAAAGAATGTTTTTTTTCTCTTCCATTCCTTTCATAAAAGCGGAAGTACAAATTTTGTGTTGATATTTTATTTTTTATAGCACTGTAAAAAATGAATGTTGTTTTTGCGGTATAATGCAGCTAACTTTACAGTAATAAACTAAAAATTGTCTATTTTGCTGTAACAAACTGTAAAATTGCTACTTTTATAGTAATAAAATGTAAAGTTGCTAATTTTACAGTAATAAACTAAAATTGCTAACTTAACACTTTATTACCATGCATTTTACTGTTTTAAACTGGAGCCTCTGCTGCCAGTTTTATTCTGCTGTTTTTCCAGTTTAATACAGCTAAACTTTCGCGGCAATAAACTGTAAAATTGTTAACTTTACAGTAAGAAACTAAAATTGCTAGTTTTTCAGTTTATTACTGTGAAATTTACAGTTTTATATTAGAGTCTCAGCTGCCAGTATCTATATCTATAAAAATGAGTGTATACTTGTATATATAGTAAGGGGGCTACGGGAAAAGAAACTGCATTTTGTGATAAAAGCATGAAACTTGGTAGGTTTGTAGACAATGTATAAAAAAACATTTTTAGAAGGAGAGCCAATCGGAAATCCCCCCCAAACCCCTCTTAGCGGCCATTTTTGGTCCAAAACTAGAAATAGCGCTTTTTTGTAATTATTATTATTATTTTCTTCTTAAATCATTGGCTATGTCATAACATAGACGTTTATTGTATTTTTTATCGTTTGAAGCTCCACTTAGAGACTAATTTTAAAAAGAACCACCCAAAAATGCTTTTTTTTTTGACAAATCGATATTTTTTAAGAATAAATTCGTGGAAGTGAATTTCCTCCCCCCATAAATGCATTAATGGTTTAAGAATGTGAATATACATTAAATAAATGTTAAAAAAAAGTAGGGTGCCGGTTATCCGGATCCTAATTGACCGAACTGTCCAATTATCCGGTCATGATACCTATCATTTTTATGACTAAGCACACATCATCTAAAATGTTCCCCAAGGGTACAAAAGCATAAGAACTTGAGGGAAAAGTTAATGGCAAGATAGCATGATTCCACCAAAATAAAATTAAAAGTTTCAATTTCAGAAATTTTAAAGTTTTAGTTTTAAATTTATTTTTCCTCTAATTTTTATTATTGTTGCCGTTGCTGATTTTTTTTCTTCAAATATGGTAGTTCATTAGGTGACGAATATTTCCAGTGTGTTTATCATTGGTAACATGTGTCATTGTTCATATGTTCCCGTAAATGCTATTTATATGGATCGAGATTAGGAAAGATGCTCATATTTTTATAAGTTACGGTTTCTCATAGTCTTATGGTTTTACATGTTCAAAAGTATTGTTTTAAATGCATTTATTTTAATTTTGTTTAAGTGTTAAAGTTTAAATGGTAAACTTTGATGGTTAAAAATTTAAATGGCATGGTTAAATCTTTAATGGTTTAAAAGTTTAAATGGCAACCTGGGGTTATGTTTGGTAAAAACAACCCCAGGAAATATTGTTTTTACCAAAATTATTACAACAGATATTTACTGGATTAAATTTATTTTCTGTTCGAAATTAACTCCAAAAAAATCTATTGTGCCCTGCAGCAACTTTAAATGTATCAGTCTTGTACTGAGGTTATGAAACAATGTTCGAAATTCTGTCAAAACGGGCAAAAATTAGGCAATTATCAGACTTCGTAAATGTAGGTAGATTTAAATTTGAAGAATTATTTGTATCGGAAACATTTAATGAAAAGAGGGATAAGTGGCATAAATCTTGCATCTTGAGGTATAACAGTACAAAAGTTAGAAGAGCTGAAGAAAGAAAAAGAAAGGAAAACTTTGAAGAGTGCCACTTAAGTAAACATTTTGAAGAGGCTTCAGTTCAGCAGAAGAGAAAGAAATGCACTTCATCCTTTCCAGATTTGTGTTTCTTTTTTGATAAGCCTGGTGAAAATAGACAGGAGTTACATCTAGTTCTGACGAAATCAGTTGACAGAAAATACGAAATTGCGTGTTGGTAAAAGCAGACAGTACGCTCACTTCTGAGTTGGCGCAAGCTGACATAATAGCTCAAGAATGCAAGTATTACCGTACTTGCATTCGTAAAACTTTACTTGTAAAACTTTATCACTCATGAAGGACAGCAAATGATTGTTCTGAGGAAAATATTTATTCACGAATTGAATTAATTGCCCTACACCGAGTAATTTCTTACTTGCAAAATCTTAGAGTTAACAAAGGTGATAAGTATCCAATTTTCAGAATATTCGTTCTACTAAAATATTATTCTGAAGGAATAGAAGACTTATGCTACAACACAGTTTATCAATCGAAAATAAATTTGCTAATGATGTTGACAATACCGGGCTTAGAGCAAAGATATTAGCACACTTCGGACATGGACATATGCATGCAGAGAAATCAGGCTTTGAATATGTTTTAGTTTGTAAAAGTAAGTGAATCAATATGTGTCTCCAGTACTAGCAGTTTCGAAGATGCTGTCACAAGTGACATGATAGTGAATTCCACTAGGACATACATGCATTTGAAAGTCAACTGTCAGCGTCGAAGGCGGATTTGAAAAGCCAGAAAGAAGCTGTTGATCCTCTTCTTCCATCCTTTTAAATAACTTGTTATATGGTACTTGCAATATTGATGGTCTTCCTTCTCAACCATTACTTGCAATTTGTCAGTTGTATTTAATATGCATATACACTGAAGTGACAAAAGTCATGGGATACCTCTTAATATCGTGTCGGCCCTCCTCTTGCCCGGCGAAGTGCAACAACTCGACGTGGCATGGACTCAACAAGTCGTTGGAAGTCTTCTGCAGGAATATTGAGCCATGCTGTCTCGATAGACGTCCATAATTGTGAAAGCGTTGATGGGGCAGGATTTTGGGCACGAACAGACCTCTCGATGGTGTCCCATAAATGCTCAATGGGATTCATGTCGGGCGATCTAGGTGGTCAAATCATTCGTTGGAATTGTCCAGAATTTTCTTCAAACCAATTGCGAACAGTTGTGGCCCGGTGACATGGCGCATTGTCATCCATAAAAATCCCATCGTTGTTTGGGTACATGAAGTCCATGAATGGCTGCAAGTGATCTCCAAGTAGCTGCACATAAGCATTTCCAGTCAATGTTCGGTCCAGTCGCACTAGAGGACCAAGTCCATGCCATGAAAAAACAGCCTACACCATTACGGAGCCACCACCAGCTTGAACAGTGCCTTGCTGACAGTTTGGGTCCTTGGCTTCGTGGGGTCTGCGCCACACTCGAACCCTACCATCGGCTCTTACCAGCTGAAATCGTGACTCATCGGACCAGGCCACGGTTTTCCATTCATCTAGGGACCAACCGATATGCTCACGTGCCCACGAGAGTCGCTGCAAGCGATGTCGTTCTGTCAGTAAAGGCACTCGAGTCGGTCTTCTGCTGGAATAGCCCAAGAAATCCAAATTTCTCCGCACAGTTCTAGCAGACACGTCCATTGTACGTCCCACATTGATTTCTACGGTGATTTGACGCAGCGTTGCTTGTCTGTTAGAATTTACGACTCTTTGCAGACGTCGCCGGTCTCGATCTTTAAGTGCAGGCGGTCGACCACTGCGCTGTCCATGGTGGGATGTTATGCCTGAAATTTCATACTCTCGGCACACTCTTGACACAGTGGATCTGGGAATGTTGAATTCCCTAACGATTTCCGAAATGGCATGACCCATGCGTCTAGCTCCAACTAACATGCCGCGTTCAAAGTCTGTTAATTTCACGTCGTGCGGTCATCATCACGTTAAAACCTCTTCACATGAATAACTTGAACAGAAATGAAAGCTCTGTAAAAGCACTGCGCATTTATACCTGTTCTATGCGATGCTACTGCCATCTGAAAATTTGCATATTGCTATCCCATGACTTTTGTCACTTCAGTGTATATACACTTCAAACAAATCAACAAAGCAAACTATCAAGCATCAAGTGGACAAGGAACAACCAATACCTGTTTATTTGTCCATGAAAGTACACGAACAGACTAGAAGAAAAAGTCTTGTTGACAAAATGCATATTTTGGAACTTTTCATTTCTTACCCATGGCTTCTAAAGATTTCTACTGGACTCTGCAAAGCATCAGTTAAACAAATTGATAAATATAAAACTACATTTCCCTCACATTTCAGGATCTTTGTTTTTACACCGGCCGCGCACGATAATTTTTATTATAACTCTAGTAGTACAACAAACAAGGACTTTTTCCATATAACAAGCATTTCAATGTTTCAGCATGTGCCATTTCAGCAGCAAGGCTCAAAAATTCCTCTTGTATTTCCCGAAATACCATCTTCTAAAAAAGTCGCTCAGTTACCACATCAGGTATATCATTATTTGTAAATCCAGCATATCTTTAGTGAAGGAACCAACACAATCTAATTTTGATGGATTAAATAAGTCAGAAATGCTTTTCATAGAAACTAAATTAACAAATGAATTCTTGAAAGAGGTGAAATGTCTTAAGCGAATTTACGTCATGCAAGTGTAAAACAAACTGCTCTCAAAAACTTGTTGGTGCTTCAAAAATGGACTGTGTGGATCAATGTGTAAATTCTGCAATGGAAAATGTTGTATAGCTATGTAAATTACTAGCTAGTTCAATTACGTAAAATCAGCTAGTATATAGCCATTACACATAATCATTGTATATAATTACTTGCTCAGATTTATATTGAAATTCAGTTGTTTCTTTTGTTATAAAGGGTTACTTTTCAATGTTGCTTAATTAACACAGCACTAAACTTTTTATTACAGCAATTATTTTTTTCCTTCTCTCATCTTTTAGAATTGGAGAACCAACTCCTCAAATCGTTTAATGAGAAAAAAAACTTGAAATTTGTTTTAAAGCTTTTTCTTTAGAATTTCGCAGTTGTATAAGAGCGATTCTCTGTAAACTGGTAATTGGCTGTCCAGACTGAATATTTTAAAAATAATAAAGTGTAATAAAGTAATTATCGCTCTTAATACAAGTAAAGCATTACTACTTCGTGGCCCAATTGTATTTGGAGCGATAAAAATTTAATTTTTTTTCTAGAAATTATCTAAGCGCCAAAAACACAGTCCCCTGACTGTCCCAATCCCATAGTTTAACTGTTAAAGATAGTATTGCAAAAAATCTATTAACAGTACATAAATTTGGCAATTAATATCTAAAAATAGAATAATGAAGCTATATTTTTCTTATGAAATAAGGTATAATTACGTATTTCTAAAACTTAAAATTGTCATGTAAATTCTGTCCGGAGTTTTTTCAAACAGTCCCCTGCAACAAATTCAAAGCTGTAATACGAAGAATCTATAACTTTTGCAAATTCATTTTGGCATGAAGTTTAAAGTAATCAGTCTGAATTTGCCGAAATCGCCGAGAACGGTGTTGAAACGCTACTTTGCTTAGTTTGAGAGCCACATTTGTGATAAAAGTATGCATCAGGGTCGTTGCGAAAACAGTCCTCTGGGATGTGATTTTATTAATGTCAATTAATTAAATTATAAAACATATTAGTTATTATGTCCACGATTTGTGCCTAAATTTATAGGTAGTCTCGTAACTAATTATATTCCAATAGTTTTGCAGATATTACGCAACAAAGAGCAAAAACACAGTCACCTGGCACAGTCCCCTGCCTAGTTATACTAGGCGGGGGACTTACCCCCTAGCATGATTTATCAGAAAAACACAAACTTCAATTGGCCCTCTTTCAAACCAGAGTAATAGATTCATTTTCTGAGCAATAGTATTATTATTACACGAACATTTCAAAAAACCATGCCCGGACAGATTTCGTGTGAAAAATGACGAGTTTACAGAGAATCGCCCATAAAAATATGATCATGCCTCCCCCTCCCCCCTATTTTATAGGTGCAAGCGTAACTTATAATCCTGCTGAATGTGAGTGAAATTTCCATTCCATTGCGTATTTTTTTTCAAAATGTTTGAAGTTTTTTTATTACTTTTTTCGTTCATAAAGAAAACTGGTTTTTATTAATCAAAGATAAATATTCATTCTTAAGTAACAATTCAAACGTTTTTTTTTAAGTTTTGAAAAAGTACTTGCTTTGCTTATGATTTTTAATTTCTGTTTTTATTTTCAGTTTTGCAATACATTTTTATGAGTAAGTTTTAAAAAATATGCTCGGGTTTTCCAAAGTTTCGGATTTTTGGGGTTCGGATTACTGGGATTTTAATGCAACTCAATTGTTTTTCTTTAGTATAGTGCTTTCAAATACACAGTTGGACACCCTTAAACCGGCCCCTGAAAGCAATTTGGAAGATTTTGATCAATTTCAGTTTTTTTTAGAAAAAAACGAATTATTAAGGAGTACTATTAAAACTAATCGGTTTTAAGCTATTTTGACGGCTTTCTAAACTTTGTTTAACACAATTGAACTCTAATAAGATGATAAAAAAGGTGTTTTTTGGAAAAGAAATAAGAAAAGCAATTTTCGGAATTTTTGACCAAAAATGGCCGCCGGAGGGGTTTGGGTGGGGATTTCGGAATGGCTCCCCTTCTAAAAATGTTTATAAATACATTGTCTGCATGCATACCAACTTTCATGCTTTTATCACAAAATGCAGTTTCCGGCTATATTTTGGACCATAGCCCCTCTACTATATTCCAGTTCCTGTCTCTAATAAAACCAAAGATGGCCTAAAATTTGCTTTAAAGACAAAAATTGCTAACATTTGATTTAAAAAAATTTCTAGCCTCTAAAGTCACCAAAAATAGCCGAAAGTTATTTTTAAAAGGAACCACTTGGGAATTTTTCCGGGAAAAAAGTTCGAGACTTCCTTTTCTGAGCAAAGTATCAAAAACTCAGTAGCGGATCCCCCAATTAGGCGCATGAGGCGCGAGATTGGGACCTCAGCAAAGCAGGGGCCTCGGAACCGCACAGCTGTCATTCTTAAAATCAAAATGCTTGGATTTGAAAATTTACCGTGTAAAGTTATGAGTTTTTGAGGGAGATGCTCAAACTGGTGGAAACTGACAGTTAGCCAAGGATTTTAAGCACAGGTTAACGCCTAAAGGACTGATAGCTCCTAACTGGGCCCTGCAACTAAGCAGGGCCCGACTCACTACTAGTAAGGCCAAAAACCCAGAATAATTTGGAGCCTCCCCCCCCCTGAAGATTTAATGGCAGAATGCAGCGGCTGATTTACAGGTTCAGGATCCGTCAAAATGCAATTTTGAGGCCCCATCAGCACTATATGAAACTCATTTATTATGTGTATTTTTAAATCTCCTTTAAGGGCCCTTATGGTCAACAGGGCCGGATTAACGTCTGTTTTCACCCTAGGCCAAACTTAGAAATTACGCCCCACTTCACAGACCGAACTCTATCGAAATCGTACCCCCCCCCTCCCCCAGTGGACAAAATGATGGATGAGTTTCAATTTTGTTTTCTGTGATGATGTTCGAAAGGAGGGGGTTGAGGGGTACTCTCCCAGAAAGTTTTCAAAATTGAAGCTTTAAACATACAATTTTAGGCCATCTGAAGAGATTAATCGGAAAATGGGAATCAGAACTCGCTGCAGAAAATCTTCGTAATTGAAGTCCTACATATGCAATTGTGAGTCATCTTTGATGATATTAGCGAAAAAAATGTGTCGGGGCTCTGCTCCACCCTTCGAAAGTCTCAAACAGGAAATTTTTTATGAACTTTAATGATGCTGGGGGACGACGGAACTTGGGCATATTCTTGGCAGAATTTTTTTCGAGATTGAGGCCCTAAAGCGCAATTTTAAATGGTTATTTTTTATACTGCGACGATCGGTTACTTAAGGGCAGAAACGTCTCGAAATTGAAGACGAAAAACTTGGAGAAATTGATGGGATTTAACCATTCTCCTCAGAAGGATTTCGAAATTGAAGACCTAAATAAACAATGGAAAAAACTCTTGGATGATATTAAGAAAAGGTAAAGGGATTCGGTAACTCTTTATCGTAACTGTTTCGAAATAGAAGTCCTAAAAAAAATTTTTTTTGACCATTTTAATAGTGTTAGAGGAGGGCAAAATTCAAAGGCGTTCTCCGGGAAATTTTTTTTAGAATTGTGGTCCCAAACGAAATCTTAGATGATTTTAATGAGGGGGAGGAAGGGTTGAAGTCAAGAGTCACTGCTCGGGAAACTCTTTAAACTTGAAGTCCAAAAACGGAAAGATCTATTATGACGTGGAGGTGCGGGGTTCGAGAGCTTTCCCGGGAAAATTTTTAGAGATTGAAACTTTAATATGCATTTGTAGGACCTCTACTGTATTTGATGGCGCTGAGTGAAGGGATAAGATTTGTGGACTCTCCTCCGGAAAATTTTCGTAATTTCAGATCATCTTCAAAATGCCGGGAAGGTCGGGAATGGGGAGAGGGCCCTTCTGCACAGATGTTTAGAAGTTGAAATCTTTAATTCCTAAATGCTGAAGTGAAAGTCATCTTTGATGACGTTATGAAAAGGGATGAGGTTCGTTGAGTCTCGTTCGGAAACTTTTTTTAAATTGACGTTTCATAAAAAGCAAGCTTAGATAAACATAAACTATAAGTGGGTGCATTGAATCTTCCCTGGAATGTTTTTGAATTGCGATATAAATACACAATTTTAGGCTATTTTTGGTGTAAAAAATGGGTTTAGGCTTGGAAAACGCCTTCTCCACCCTGTTTCGCTACGTCTCTAAAGCCTTAAGGTCCGGTTTCCTAGGAGTGAAATCGTCGATCTCTGGTGAGGCGACAGACGCCGCCAGACAGACGCCGATTTTAGGAAACCGGGCCTTAGGCCCGGTTTCCTAAAATCGTCGCTGACGCCGGGCGCGACGCACGCTGGAATGAGAACCAGTTTGATTGGAGCGTGGCATGAAGCGACGTCACTCTGTGGCTCAGGCGCATGCGCAGAAGGCGGCGGCGTCTGTCGCCTCGCCAGAGATCGACGATTTTACTCCTAGGAAACCGGGCCTTTAGTTTCCTAGGAGTGAAATCGTCGATCTTCGGCGAGGCGACAATTGCCGCCGCCTTCTGCGCATGCGCCTGAGCCGCAGATTGACGTCGCTTCATGCCACGCTCCAATCAAACTGGTTCTCATTCCAGCGTGCAGTCGCGCCCGGCGTCGGCGACGATTGTCGCGTTCGCCGCCGGGCTTGACCTTTTATCTATTCTTAAAAATATATTGTAAAACATTCTGCCCAATCTTTTGTCGGATGTCTATGAAAACAGTCTATGATGAATATTTTGTGCACAAAATAGGCGATGGGAGATCACTGTGGCCTCCCCAAAATTTCCTTATTCGGCGAACAATGTCTGACAGTTCGGAAATTTGAATACAGCATTGCAATATATATTTTATCTTTAAATATATCTAACATCTCTTTTTGTAGACGCAAGTGTGTGAGCATACTAGTAATTTGTCATTCGGTAAACTTTCATTCAGTAAATTCATAAATTACCCCCCCCCCTCCAAAAATTTAAACTTCGCGCGCTCCTGATGATTAGCAGTCATAAACAAATATGAATTAACAAATTATTCGTTGCAAAATACATACTGATATCCCTGATATGGATTCAAGGTATCAAGAGAAGAATTGTTTCGAAAAATGTTGTAACTGAACGTTTTCTATGTCATTACTTTTACTACAAACTTTTTCACTTTGCCAAAATTATATTTTCGAGAAATAATTGTTCAAATCAAAGGTATTAAAAAAGGGTCCAAAAAAGGAATTCTTTTGACTCAAGCATACGCCCCCTTCCATTTGCTTTTTATTTACTTATTTATTTTTGCTCCACGGGCAGGTTGCCATCTCGTTGAAATTTTCTTTTCCATTTAGTACGCCCGCCGCACTCCTTTTTTTTTTTTTTTCAACGAACTGTTAGTTATTTTTTTCCTCTTGATATGCGCCCTCTTTGCCTTGCGCCCCTAGGCCAGGGCCTAGGTTGGCCTAATGGGTAATCCGGGCCTGATGGTCAAAAGGCCTTCACAATTGTGACATGCTCAATCCGATACTTGCAGAATTAGCAAAAATTCTCGTTCACAGAAGTTTTTTTTTTTACAATTACCAAAGCGTTATTTTTTAATTATTTTTCGTAAAAATACACGTATTGTGTGCATAGCTTTAATGAGTAAGCTTTTTAAAAAATGAGGCCCCATAGAAAGATAAGGCCCCAAGCCCAGACCTAGCTGACTTGTGTGGTAATCGGGCTCTGCATCTAAGGGTACCTCAGGCTGCAGGTGCCTTTATTTAATTTTTCCAGGAGAAAAATTAGAATATTACAAAGACAGTATGTTACTTTACAAGGTTTAAAATTTTAAAGTATATTTGTTTCTTTCCTCCAGAATGTTTTATCAAAACAAGCAGCATATTTCGTGCTCTACAATCGGTGTCTATTCTTTATCTTCTGATTACTGTACTATAATTGCTGTTGACGACGTCAAATGGGCCCTTGTTAGAGAACTATGAGGACGAGGCCTCTAGAGTGAGACAATAAGCGTGTGAGGTCTCTCGACAATACCGGAATTTTTTACAAGGCTTCGGGACGCGTCCTCCAAGCTATTGATGAGTCATGCAATGCAGCAGAGGAGAGATTCAGCTAAGACCCCCCAGCGAAAAAGAGCTATTCACTTTTTTCTTTCTTCAGTGGCCGTTCTGACCAGCTCGATGCTTATCAGAAACCTATGCTTGATTCAACACCTAATTGGCCATGTTCTTTATGGCCCTCATTTCTCAGACTCCCTCCTCTTGTCAAAAGCTTTTTGACACTGACACATGATGAGAAAGTGGGGTGCTTTGCTTTTATGAGCAATCGTTTGAGATTGTTTCAGAACGGCTGAATGCTACCATTTGTCGCTTCTCTTTTGTACCAGCAAGTAAATAAAAAAAAGAGGAACCATCGGCACCGTCATTTTGTTTGCATTGTGTTAAAACGTCTAGAAACTCAACAGTATTTTTGCTTTGAGCTCTTTTGTGCTCCAACCTGTAACCCTGCCCCACAGCGAAGTTCCCTTCCACCAATTACGTGATTTCCGAAAGCCCCCTAGTATGTTCGAAGTTAAAACTTGAACCATTTGTTACGTATGGCATTTTAGCTCAAGAACGGTTGAATTTTCAAGAAAAGGCAAAATTTAAACATATATATTTCTTCAATCAAAGATATCTTTCTGAGGTAAGTTATTTATTTTTTTATAATTATTTATCGATTTTGTTGTCTGCAGGATATTAAAATATATTATAATTTGCAAACACAAGGATTGTATGTTTAGCATGGATTTTTGAATCGTACTCCAAAAATAAAATATCAAGGGTTCATTCTATATCAAATCAACAAATTGGTATGGCCAACACTGGTGGATCTACGGAGGGAGCTATAGCTTCCCTTTGAGGTCGGAACTTAGACTTAAATAGAAATTTCTGAGATCGTTAACAGCGCAACACTTTGAAGCTTAAGATTGCGTTATATTTAAATAAATATGCGCACTATTATGTGCGGACGAATTAATATTAATGCCCCCTCCCCCCCCCCCCACACACACGCATAAGGTTAAAACTTAGGCTGGAAAAAATTTGAAGTTTCTGATCTGAGATTTTTAATACTGCTAATTTTTAAGGAATTTAAGTTGTAATATGCTATCAGTGAGAGATATATTAGAAGGAGGAGGCTTAGAGGCTATAGCTCCCATAAGAGGTTAGCATTTACAGGAGATAAAAATGAAATTTTTGAGCTTTGTGATATTGCAATACTTTTACAAACTTAAATTTGTATTGCACTAAAATAAATGGGGTCTGGACATAACGTCCAAAACCAAAAGGTCAACGGACGGAAGATCCACGTTAAAAACGTCCGAGGGACAGAATATTCGACGGACACAAGGTCCAATGGACATAAGATCCAAGGGACATAAAATCCGACAGACAAGAGATCCACGGACGGATCGAAGGTCCACATTTTTGGACACCTAAGACATAAGGTCAGTTTTCTCAGAGGGTGGACATAGGGTCGAGATTTTGAAGCTCATATCCTTTGTCTCAAACTAATTTTGTTAAATGTTAAAGTCATACGCGTGGTGCAACTACCACCATAATACATGTTTTTAATATAGAATGTGTCTATATAGATTCCCCTTCCCCCATTCACGGGATGTTGTGGTAATTTCTATGTTTTGTTACCCTCGACTCTTTATTTATTGAAATGTGTTTTATTGTAAATGTGTATGCGCAATGGCAAGAAAGAGCGGGAAGTTTCGGAATCTGCCCTGAGGGTTGATGAATGCATTTCAAGACGTTTTCCTTTTTGGTGGTGGTTGAAAGATAGAGGTAGCTGATGCATGGAATGGGGGAGTTTTTCGTTTATTTGTTTTTTTTTAATCATTGCCGCAGTTGCTGTTATTCTAGAGGATTTGCTTTTTAAACGCTTTCTTTATTAACCCATTAATGCCTAGCGTCCCTTTTTAGGGACGGTCCGAAAAGTGAGTCTGAATTTTCCAAAAATGAACATTTCAACCAAATAATTGTGTTCAATTATTACTTTGGTATTGCTTCAATTCCGTATTAACAGATTGCAGCGCATAACCGCTGTAAAGTGTGATCTGTAGCCATTTGATTATAATCTTTATCAAAAATTATATCGTTCGCAATCTCAAGAACAAAAAGCTAAGTTTTTAAAGTTATTAACAAGTAAATCTATCTGTGTTTGATATATGTGCTACTTTGATCGATGTTTTAGTTTACCTTTTTTTTTTGCAATTTTGTAAATTTTAAATTTTTTTAGGATTTTATAGCAATTTAAGAACGTCCCTAAAAAGGGACGCTAGGCACCAAAGGCTGCATTGTTTAACCGTTGCTGATTTCTTGCTTAGAATCTATAATTTATATCAAAGAAGTTAGTAGATGTTTTTAGACTGAAAAACAGATAATAATTGTGATTTTTAAAACTTATTTTATTTTCAAAATCTAATTAAATTAAATTAATTAATATATATAAACTTAATTATACAATGTTCTTAAATATTTTCTCTTTTTTTTAATTACAAAAAATACTCAAGGTAAATTTTGAAAGAAAGCTATTTCAAAAATGTAATTCTTTAAAACACTAATTATTCCTTATATTTCATTACTTTTCCATCATGCATTTAGGTGTTTATTATTGTTTAGTCTGACTGTTGGGGGGGGGGGGAAGAAGCCCTAAGCTATTTCAGAAGCTTAGCATTTCACCTTGATGTGAAGAATTCAAGGATTGCATATGTGTCTGTTGTTTGGGAAAGGGGGGGGGGGTTGCAGATTTATTTCAGAATTCCCTGAGCATGCCAATTTTGATCTCTACTATGAGAATTTATTTACTTCTCTTGCGCTCCTACGTGATTATTTGTCTCAGCAAGGTTTTGTGCAAGAATTGGATTGAAAAATGCTCATGAACTGAAGTTACGTTGTTCAAAAAAGAAAAGAGAGGAAGGTTTGAATAAATGTCGATGACAGGTAAAATAATATTACGTTGATTCGGTGAAATAATAGCAATGTCATAACTATTTCATTGAATCTTCATGGAGTTTATCCTATTGTAAAGGCTAAGCGATTGTCCAACAGCGAAAAGAAAGTAATTGAAATTGATGAACCAAATATATATGGTTGCTCAATACAAACGTTGCATAAGGAAAAAGATCCCATGCATCAAATATCGGGAACTACCGGTTTTTGATCCACTCTAAAAAATGGTGGTAGCAGCTCTTCATTTTTATTTTAAAAGCTGCTGTACAACATGCATTGAGCTCAAGGGAGTTGAGTTAGGTATTATGGGGCTAGTTGTTATATTGTTTTAAATAAGACTCAGGTAAGATGTGCCCATTGAAGTAAAAGACCTTATCGGAATGCAGCAAATGCAATACGTAGGTTTGCGGAACAAATGTTTTGCTGACTTTCATACTCAACAACACCAATATTTCCTTGTTCTCTGAATCTACTTCCCAGTTTATGTTAATTGCTGCTTTTATTTCTTCTTATATATTGTCATTTTCAATATTACATCGTAGGCAGAAAAAAAATTTTGGTAAAAAAGTATGTACCCTCTGGTGCCTAGCGTCCCTTTTTAGGGACGATTTTTCTTTCTTAAATAAAAAATGTATTTTTTACATGATAATTTTTTAACTATTTTTCCTGTCCATTAAACACTATTTGTAACCAGTATACAAAGTATCGTTGAAAAATAAAATGTCAGGCATTAATGGGTTAATCAGTTACTTTTCAATTGCTATTTTTAACATACTTTACTTTAATTGTTATTAGTTTAAGCGATTAGCACTCAACACTACTCCATTATTTATTAATTTCTTAATTTTACGAAGGAATTACATCACCAAAGTGTACACCATATTTATACTAGCTTATCTAGTGTAAAAAAAAAAAAAAAGCAGGGCTTCTGAAAAATTACATTCGGTGCAATGCACTTATGCATCTTACTCAATTCATTTTTATGCAACGAAATTTTTTTATTAAATTCCTTTTTATATGCACTTATCTATTATTAAAAATGTATTCGACAAATAAAAAATAATTCGTTTCATTATCTATCGTTGTCATTTTTAAAATGCTAAGATGTCAGATATTGGGCTCGGATCGCACCCCCTCCAGTGTGACTAAGTTATTTAAAAAATTATGTAATTGAGAAAGTTTTTTACTGTGATGTTTTTGTTCTAGATATGTCGCTTTTTCTTAAAAATAGAAAAGTAACTTATCTCTTAACCCTCCCCGTCCCCTGCAAGCTTTTTAATTGCAAAAAAAAAAAAAAAAATGATTTTCTACATCTATCATATTACTGTCTGTTTGCGTATTGTGTGCCTGGCAGCCATGAACGCTTCCATTTGAAAAAGGGGAGACAGGTTTATGATGCGCACTGCTCGATACCTTCAGTTTTTGTTCGCTTGCTACTTCCTCGTTGCATTTCCCCCCTAATTCGAGGAAGTCCGAAGAGACTTGGCGCGTGCGCAGATTCGACGGAGGTTTCACGAAAAAATTTCATACAGTAGTGAACTATTTGTAGTAGCGCAAACAGGAGGGCCTCCGCATCAAGTTGCGCCTGGGGCCTCAAAATCCCATGATCCGCCACTGCGGCAAAACTAAGTTCATATAAGTTTCGTAAAAGTGCACACAAACTTGTCGTCTCTGGCAAAATAGTAAAGTTTTTAAATTTCTTTTGTCCACAAAATTTCTCTATCTGAGCATTTATGACGTTATAATTGAGCTTGAGTGTACGGGGTGACTAAGTGTGTCTTGCCCCCCCCCCCCCCTCTCTCAGAAAGCGCCAAGCTCTGGCGCTGTACCGGGCTCCCCCTGTTTTTGCGAAGTTCCTACGCCACTGATTAAATAACACAAATATAAAAAATGAATTTCAAAAATAAGTGCATTCTTTTAGTTATTAATTAGAACGCACAAATAATGCAATTTAATTTTGTTTATGTTAATGACAAAGAGCGCAGCAGAGATGAACTTGCAACAAGAAAAAAAAAATTGCCTGAAAGAGACATAATATACATATACAATTGCTCCTTGATTCTACTTTAGAATCGCTAAAAACCAGAAATTTTTAATGCTACTTGGTAGGGATGCACCGATAAGCAAATTGACCGATTACCGATTAATCGGCTGTTTATAATCGGCCGATTAATCGGCTGAGCCGATTAATTATAAGGATGATTGTTTTTCTACTATCAAATTTACCATCACTGTTTTTTCTCTTTTATACAATTCCAAATTTAGAAATAGTAAGTAATTTATTTCTGAGAGAAGATTTTTTTCCCATTTTCCTAGTTTTCACAAAATAATTTCAATATTTTATCAAATTTCTTAGAATCAATTTTCATATTATTCTCAATAGTATAATTAACACCTTGTTAGTTATGTTAATTGGACATAAATATTCAAAAAAAGGAGAGGAGAAGTCTGTGGTGAGTACTCCAATTTAGGAGTTACTTTTAATTCATATTTTTAAATAATTAGTAGCCATTTAATTCAATACTTTTATGTTCTTTGAGAATTAGAGGTTATCTAAAAGCACAGTGCTAAGTAGAAAACTATCGCCACATGAAAAATGTTGCAACATTGTCTATGTATATTTATTCGAAGTAGGAGAATTAATTTAAAAAAAACTTTATATCAACTGTGAGGATTATTATTACTGTTAATAAAATTATTTATCATAGTTTCTTAGTGAAGGTATACTTTAAAGAATAATATTTGAAAAATATTTTTTTTGCCGATTAATCGGCCTGATTTTGCCGATTTTAATAATCGGCAAAGTGGCCGATTATGACCGATTAATCGGTGCATCCCTACTACTTGGTACCTTGCTACAGTATGAGGCTCATCAGTCAAATAACGTTGAAAGTATGAAAAATAGAGGGTGGGACAAACTTCCCTAGTTTCCCCTATTAAATTCAAGGAAGGAATTAAAAAAAAATCAAAACGTCTACACTAAATAAAGAATGATGTTTTTACAGTATGATACAGCTAATTTTATAGAAATTGTACAGTAATAAACTGAAAAAATTGCTAATTTACAGTAATAAACTAAAAGTGCTAGTATTATATTTTATTACTGCATTTTACAGTTTTAAACTGGAACCTTTGCTCAGTATTAAACCTGTTGTTTTTGCAGTACAATACAGCTAATTTTATGGTTTATTCATCAATTCGCCTAAAATCCTTATCTCTTACCTGTCACGAGGAATGGCAGGAGGGCCGAGGGGTAGGAGAGTACAATAGGGATGGAGAAGGTGGGCTGACAGGTGATGGCTCTCAGTCGACGTAGGGGGAAAATATTGTGTGAAAGGGGAAACTTCTGCGATAGGGATTCTTGGAAGGATATTTTCCTTCCAACTCCTGCTATGGGGGGCAACCTGTTTGCTAAATTGTGAGGCCTAACGCAACTCTCAGCACCGTGTGCTGGATTTTTTTTTCCCCTGTGCACCAAAACTTTACTTCAGAGTACAGTTCCTACTTTATAATGAAAATGTATTCTATGTATCATCCTAAAAAGTTTCAATGCATTTATATTTATAATTCATTTTCTGCTTATGCATTTGATAGATTTAGACGTGATATGCAATCTGAAAAATGCTGTAATCATCGAGATGATAGTTTCATCACATTAATACTAATAATTGATTTTCTACTTAAGCATTTAAGGTTTTTGAGACCTGATATGCAATCGGAAAAATGCTGTAAACATTTATGCAATGAAAACTTAAATAAAAATGTATTTAATTAGAAATGGAGCGAAGCTTCGACGATTTATTTAATAAAATAATTTATTAATTTTTAGCTATAGGCATATAATTTCAGTTTTTGTTATGTTTATCAATCCGTTGACAAAATTTAACCCATTTTATAGATATTGATCAAGATTATTAACAATAAATAGTCCAGGAGTATAAATCACCCTCAGAATTAACAAAAAGTAAATTGAAGCTGTAAAAAATATGAGAACCTCTTTCCTTGCACCTACACATTTAATGAAAAAATATCGCGCAGAATATAATCTGTGCGCTGAGCATAACTCTTGAAAATCGGGACCGAATTCCGAAATAGCAGAAAACAGCCAATTTTTAGGTGTGACGAAACTTTATTCCAATCTCTTTTTATAGTACTGTGAAACCTGTATGCCAATACTGACAAAGCAATAAACTTATCTATGACATTGTATTTGGTTCCGGTAAATTTCTCATTTACCCATGCAATGTGTTCTCAACCAGATTGTTAAGATAATCTCATTTCACATGCAACATGAACCTGTACGTAACGATAATTTATGTTTTCCTCTTTTTTTAATTAAAAGGAGCAGCTCAAAATAAAGTTAAAAAATTTGAAGTTTATGTAAATGTAGCACCGAAAGGCAAATTTTATTCAATTTTATGTTATACTAGAGTTACCCGCCACGGCTTTGCCCGAGGTAAATTTGAAAGGATTTTTACTGCTGTCGCTGTATTCATATTACACGAAAGCTAAGTACAGTAAGAAAATGAAATTCAAGCGCAATTTTACCAGAGTTTTTTGAAAAGAGAAATATCTGCCTTGTATTAACAAAATCGTAATGTTTAAGGTCTAAAACTGCGTATACGAAAACTTCTTTTTGGCGAGATTTACCATGCTTAATATGGCGCAGCATAGCCATTGAAGTCTCTTGCTCCAGAAAATCATACACAACCAACCAACCATGTTTAACAGAGACTGTATGTTCTTTATTTTTAGTTAGTTATTTTCGATTTTAACTAAATTCAAGTATTAGTTAAAGACCTTTTTTATTTACTTGACGATTTATTTTTAATTGCAGTTAGGATTTATTTTTACTTTTTGCAGAGCATTTAGAGAAATAATTATGAAGTCGAACGTGCCACATAGGCAAGAAATTTACCATCATTGTTTTCATTTTGGCAGTATTTAATATCTTATCAGTATTTAATATCCAAAATATTCAAAAACGCTCACACTTTTTTATTTTTTTTTTCAAAAACTTTGCCGTGTCTTCCTTACATTTAGATGGCAAAAAAAAAAAAAAAGAGGAAATTTAGTCTTTGGGAGCGTTAGTTCCATCAAAACTTTTTTAGTTATGAGCGATTCCATATCAACTCACCGAAAAAAAAAAAAAAAAGTTGGTCGCACGACCGACTCGGATTTTTTTTTAATTTGGTACACAGATTGATGGTATAGAGGTATGAAAAAGGCCAAAAGGAAAGTTACCTGCTCCACTTATTTCCCGAGATACGGGTCCTCGAAGTTTGTCCGGACCTTCAAAATACCAAAAAATTGTTTTTTTTTTAGTAATTTTTTCTTAAAATTTCTACTCATGCAATATGAAAGTGTTTGATATCTACGGAAACTAGTTACTCCTGGCATTCAGAAAAAAATATGGCAATGTTTCTAACGGAAAATGTTAAGGTACAGCACTCTTAGAAGTTGCCGTCGCAAAAATTTGATTTTCCCGATTTTGCTAATATTGAGGAATTTATTCCAAAAAAAAGGAAGACATAACCAAAGGTTTACTCACTTCCTGGTAGTGTATAGATGTTTACCATAAATGGTTACACAATGCATAACTTTGATTTCTAACTCCTTCTTGGAAATATTTTAGCTTAAAGATAAGCCATAAGGCAAAAAATGCGTTTTTGGCCATCTTGGCAGCCATTTTTCTCATAAAGGGGGAGCAGTAGAAACTATAATTTTTTTTAAAACAAGCCACTGATATGTTAGCTATTCACAGGAAAAGAGTTTACTTTTGGTTATTTCTTCCATTGAGATATATCCTGCTGACAGTATATGCATGTTTTTCGCGACGACCATATGATTTTGTTCCCCCTCTCATGGACTTAAAATTAATTAAACCAAAAAATAATGATATATTTATTATTAGCTGTATTATCTACCCAATATGTCATGAAATTTAATTTATTAAATCATTGAACAATAAATTAGATAATTGATGAAAACAAGAAAAAGTATTTCTCTGATGCCTGAGCATTATGCATTCATAATTATAAAGCACTAAATACTTTCTTGAGAAATTAATTAACATAAATGAGCTCTAAATATTTATATTATAAGCAATACCCAATCTTGTGATTGGGATACTCCTGTTTTTAATTGAAGAATTTCTTGATTATCACATGAATATCAGGAAAATAAATGAGGTCTTTTCGTTTGATGTAGGATATTTTATGACACATTTCATTTGATGGGCTACTAACTGAGAATGGTGATAAAGAGCTATTAATTTCAGCATCGAATTCCATTTTACCTTATTAACAGTTAAATATTTACAAAATATTAATATAAAGCCATGCTTGAAGAATTAAAATTAGTGCAACTAATTTATTCCCATACTGATCTTTACAAAATTGACATGCGTTGAGTACTGATAAGAACTGACAAGAAAAAGTTTACTCACTATACTTCACAGATACTATAAAGCATGCATTCTATTTTCTACAAAATAATACTGCAACAAAGAACAAGGGTATCCTCCTGTTTATAGCCATCAATCAGGAACCACAGACTAAAAATGAATAGACCGCGCCTCTCCCGATGAAACAGTGGATGTCAGTAGCGCTAAGATATATCACGTGATCTACAACGAAATCCTCTCTTTCTCTCTGACGATCTGGCGCGTTAAAAATATTTGGCGATCATTTGCAAGCTGTTGGTAGGCAAATGCTTCCTTGCGCTTTTCGTTCGCTCGATCATTCCGATCGCTTCGCGAGACATTTGTTTGTTTGCTGCTTGCAAGTTCCATCTCCGACAAACAATCCATGACACGAAATAGAAAAATAGAATTTTCTACTTGTTTCAAATTAGGTTTCAAAAGTTTTTTTTTCTTTTTTTGGGGGAGGAGGGGGGGGGGAATGCACCAAGTATAGTTTCAAAAAAGCGATTTCAAGACTTAAACTTTGAAGGTTTTGACCGATATTTAAAAAGAGCAACATTTATCGAAAATCCAGGGTGATATGCATTACTGTTTGAAAACAGACAACATTCCGGAACTCTCCCCCTCCCCCCCCCCCCACACACACAGAGATAAAAATTCTAACGGATCTTATACCAACATTTGTCAAAAAGTGTTTTTATTTTAACACAAGCATCTATTTACCTTTTAATCTTCGTAAAATGTACCACTTTCATTAAAATCCTTAATGAACATGTATTTCAAAAAGAAAAAAAAATGCTCAAATATTAGTCCTTAAAATCTATATTTGGAATATTAATTTGTATGTAATATTCATAACGATATCCCACGAGAAAGGGACACTTCACAAAATAGTTTTTAAAACTTCTCTCGGTCTGTAATAAATACTAAAATTGGCTAAACTTTCATCAGGTGCTAGGCACTGTCCCCATATGAGGGGAGGCGGGGGGGGGGGGAACATTTGAAATAATACTTAAATACATTTTGAAATAATACTTAATAAATATGTATACATTGTCATCACATTTTTTCTATTTTCCTTCAAGGAAGGTAAATACAAAAGAAAAATAATTGAAAATTACTTTTACATTATTCTCGATGTTGTAATAGTGTCTGTTCTTCTTTGTCATGAAACGCAAGGCCGTAGCCGGGGGGGGGGGGTCATTAAATCAGCCCAAAGAAACCCCAAAAAACAATTTTCAATGTTATAAATGCAATGAACAAAGTTAAATAAAAAAATGTATAAACGGGAATTTCTAGTGGCGTATGAAGGGAAGGGGGAGGGGTTTCGGATGTCCTCTGTGAGTCTCAAAATGTTTCTTTTTATTTATTTATTCTTAAATATTATTATAACTGGATTATTTACGAACTTCTGACTAAGCACAGCAAGTTCATGTGTGGTGATGAAACTATTTAGTGCTTATCTAAGCCAAGGTTGCACCCCATCCCCTCATAAGATCAAAAAGAGTCCAAAATGAAATTTTAGGGCCTTAATTAAAAAAAAAAATTCGGGTGAGAGATCCGATCTCAACTGTCTCACGTAATACCATTAAGGGCAATTTAAAATTGCATTTTTTTAAATATAAGTTTCGAAAATTTGCGGGAAGACAGCAGCCGCGCTTACCCGCTTCGTCTTCCGTCGTATCTTGGCCAGTGGCGCATAGGCGGCAGTCCGCCCCGGATCGGCATTTTTAAGGGGGTGGCAATTTAATACTTTAACACTTTATTTGAAGAGAAAGAAAAGATAACAATTTTTTAAATTACGAAAGTATGAAAAAAAAAAAAAAAAAAAACATTAGTCTGCCTGGGTGACATGGGAAAATAAATGGACCTTATAGCCGGATTCCCTCGGAAAATAGTTAGCATTTCCCTACTTTTGGCTGATGCTCGACATAAGGGGGTGGCATTGGAAGGTCAAGGACATGGGTGGCAAAGATTTTTCTAAAAAGAGCTGCTATTTCACCCCTCTCTCTTGTTCTGGAAACCTTCTGTTTACCAGCTGCCCTTATGTGCCCTTATCTTCTCCTTCCCATTTTATGGTTGCCTAATTGCATCTTCAACACTTGGGGGGTCAGTTTCTTTAACAAAAGCATGGGCCAGAAGGCGCCGAGATTTACAACCATGTCTCGCTTTTCTACAAAGCATGCAGAAGGGCTCTGTCTGTTTCATCTTTTCCTCTTATCAGATAAATTTATTGCTCTGTCTTGAGGCAGTAGCATATATTTTAGAGCTAGCTTTGATTGGTCATTTTTTCTCTCCTAAGTTACATGAAAAGAAAAATCATTTACAAGAGATTTTGGTTCTATTTATTTCAATAAAGATCGAATATGGGACAGCTGGCTCTTTTTTTTTTTTCTTAGTCTCTTTTTATCCTCTAACTCAGCAACTAAAAATTAGTTTAACCAATTTATGCAGCTTCTTTTTACTCCTTTAGTAAGGTAAGTAAAATAATTTAATTGCTAGTTTTGTTCGTGTTTGTCGTTTAATTTTTTGTCTTGAATTTAACTAAAGGACTGTATGATTAACTTAATGTTCACTGTAGTAACCATGAATTCTGAATTTTATGAATAATTTATTTCTTAATTCGCAATAGAAGAACATTTAATTATTGAATGATGTTATGTTTTATAATTTCATGTTCAATATTTAAAGAGTGATATAATTTTAATGTAACAGATAAATCAAAAATGTGTCAGTATTTAAAATATCAAAATTACTTGGTATACTCATTAAATTATTCTCCTCATTCATGTGTTTTTGAAGGTTGTTCAAAATTGCATTTCTCAAAATGTTTTAAAAAATGTCTAATAATGGTTCAAATTGTATTGCTATTGGTTATTACAAGGAAATATCTTCAGTAAGAAAAATGCTTTGTGATTCTTAAAATCATATACAAACCATGAACTCTGGTCTTTGATATGATGATAAATTGATTTTCCTTTTCGTAATCGAAGATTTCGTTGTAAAAAATGTTAATGCGCAAATTTTATTATGGTTTTAGGTTCACTATTTTAAAACTATTTGGTATTGTTTCGACTGCGGGCCTATATCGAAGTGTATCCTATCCACGACTAATATACTGGAGTTAGTAATATTTACTCAGTTAGAAAATATTTAAAAACTTGTGGCACTATATTTATAAGCGTGTGAAACTCATTTCCCATTCATTAACGTATTAAAAACGTCTAATATCTCAAATTGTATTTATCATAGATTTTTATTAGTACCAGAGCTTTTTTTCATGCTATTTATTTTGTTTTACAAAAGAGTAGAACTTTTGCTTAAACCAATGTTCCTACCTTTGTGAGCTAAGTAGTTTTCATTTCGGTGTTTATTTTAAAAAATATTTCTTAATACTCAAAAGTTTTATTGTATTCAGAAATTAACTCGAAAATTATAGTTGTAAACAATATTACATGAAAAAAAATATAAATAACTGCAAGTTCTTTCGTTGGTGCTTTCAGTTATCGGAAAAAGCCTTCGGAAAAAAATACCTTCATAGGAAATAGGAAAAAAATGTTGTAATTCAATTTCCATTGAACTCCTTATTTTTACTCAATTCAAACTTCTACCATACATTGACACCCAGTTCAAATCATTTAAAATATTTTAATCTGATAAAAGAAATACAAACATTAACTTTTTACATATTTACTTGAACAGTTTCAATTTTTGGTTAGTCAGTTTTTGTTTATGTTAATGCCAATAAGCAAATTTCCGCTGACAAATTTGTACGGTGTGAAACAAAATAAATGATATTATCCGTCTAAAAAAAGTACAGTTTTTGTCTTGATTTCTAAGCTTTTTTTTTTCTTTTGAAATAATTTTATTACGTTTTAAGTATAATAGAGTAAGTATTCTTTAATACTTAAAAGCGCTTACAGCTGTAAACATAATTAGAATTCCTACAATAAATTTTTAATGCATAACATAGATTTTTTGAATCAATTAAGGTCCAATCATAATTTCAATTATCTCAAGTTTTTTACATTATTCAAGACAATGAAATGTCAATAGGTCTTTAGATTTTATAAAATGAAGGAGACTTAAACATTACAATCTACAAAAGTTTGTGGATTAAGAAAAATCGTCTTTTTTTCTGCCAAAGAGAGCTTTAGAATATACTTTTTAAAGCGAAAACTCTTAAATTTCCATCTCCTTCCTCTAACCTCACCAAAGATTATTTGCGTTTTTATAAAGCCTTATTGTCAAAAATTTGAGAACCATTGAGCCCTCCTCTCCTCGGGAAAGTCGGACAGAAGGTCCAAAACCGAAAGGTCGAACCCTCAACCTTAGCGTCACCAAGTGTAGATTTTATGGGGATCCGGCTGGAAGGTCCAAAACCAAAAGGTCCACGAACAGAAGATCCACATCCAAAAGGTCCGCGGGATAGAAGATCCGAGAGACAGAAGGTCCGCCAGACATAAGGTCCAATGGATCTTCTGTTCGTGGACCTTTTGGTTTTGGACCTTCCATCCGGCATTCAATTTTGTGAAACTTAAAAAAAAAAAAAGTCAATTTTCGAAAGGATCTACTCCACTAAACATCTTTAAAAAGTTTAAAATCTCGTAAATCTTTGTGAGTCGTTCATGCACATCTGCATCGTTCGTATTAGTAAACTATCACATTGGTAGTAGCGTCAATAGTAGGGCCCCCGGATCAGGTTGCGCTTGGGGCCTCAAAATCCTATGATCCGCCACTGAGCCCATCAAATGAAATTTGTCATAAAATATCCTACATCAAACGAAAAGACCTCATTTATTTTCCTGATATTCATGTGATATTCAAGAAATTCTTCAATTAAAAACAGGAGTATCCCAATCACAAGATTGGGTATTGCTTATAATATAAATATTTAGAGCTCATTTATGTTAATTAATTTCTCAAGAAAGTATTTAATGCTTTATAATTATGAATGCATAATGCTCAGGCATCAGAGAAATACTTTTTCATGTTTTCATCAATTATCTAATTTATTGTTCAATGATTTAATAAATTAAATTTCATGACATATTGGGTAGATAATACAGCTAATAATACACTGAAGTGACAAAAGTCATGGGATAGCAATATGCAAATTTTCAGATGGCAGTAGCATCGCATAGAACAGGTATAAATGCGCAGTGCTTTTACAGAGCTTTCATTTCTGTTCAAGTTATTCATGTGAAGAGGTTTTAACGTGATGATGACCGCACGACGTGAATTAACAGACTTTGAACGCGGAATGTTAGTTGGAGCTAGACGCATGGGTCATGCCATTTCGGAAATCGTTAGAGAATTCAACATTCCCAGATCCACTGTGTCAAGAGTGTGCCGAGAGTATGAAATTTCAGGCATAACATCCCACCATGGACAGCGCAGTGGTCGACCGCCTGCACTTAAAGATCGAGACCGGCGACGTCTGCAAAGAGTCGTAAATTCTAACAGACACGCAACACTGCGTCAAATCACCGTAGAAATCAATGTGGGACGTACAATGGACGTGTCTGCTAGAACTGTGCGGAGAAATTTGGATTTCTTGGGCTATTCCAGCAGAAGACCGACTCGAGTGCCTTTACTGACAGAACGACATCGCTTGAAGCGACTCTCGTGGGCACGTGAGCATATCGGTTGGTCCCTAGATGAATGGAAAACCGTGGCCTGGTCCGATGAGTCACGATTTCAGCTGGTAAGAGCCGATGGTAGGGTTCGAGTGTGGCGCAGACCCCACGAAGCCATGGACCCAAACTGTCAGCAAGGCACTGTTCAAGCTGGTGGTGGCTCCGTAATGGTGTGGGCTGTTTTTTCATGGCATGGACTTGGTCCTCTAGTGCGACTGGACCGAACATTGACTGGAAATGCTTATGTGCAGCTACTTGGAGATCACTTGCAGCCATTCATGGACTTCATGTACCCAAACAACGATGGGATTTTTATGGATGACAATGCGCCATGTCACCGGACCACAACTGTTCGCAATTGGTTTGAAGAAAATTCTGGACAATTCCAACGAATGATTTGGCCACCTAGATCGCCCGACATGAATCCCATTGAGCATTTATGGGACACCATCGAGAGGTCTGTTCGTGCCCAAAATCCTGCCCCATCAACGCTTTCACAATTATGGACGTCTATCGAGACAGCATGGCTCAATATTCCTGCAGAAGACTTCCAACGACTTGTTGAGTCCATGCCACGTCGAGTTGTTGCACTTCGCCGGGCAAAAGGAGGGCCGACACGATATTAAGAGGTATCCCATGACTTTTGTCACTTCAGTGTAAATATATCATTATTTTTTGGTTTAATTAATTTTAAGTCCATGAGAGGGGGAACAAAATCATATGGTCGTCGCGAAAAACGTGCATATACTGTCAGCAGGATATCTCTTAATGGAAGAAATAACCAAAAGTAAACTCTTTTCCTGTGAATAGCTAACATATCAGTGGCTTGTTTAAAAAAAAAAATTAAAGTTTCTACTGCTCTCCCTTTATGAGAAAAATGGCTGCCAAGATGGCCAAAAACGTATTTTTTGCCTTATGGCTTATCTTTAAGCTAAAATATTTCCAAGAAGGAGTGAGAAATCAAATTTATGCATTGTGTAACCATTTATGGTAAACATCTATACACTACCAGGAAGTGAGTAAACCTTTGGTTATGCCTTCCTTTTTTTGGAATAAAGTCCTCAATATTAGCAAAATCGGGAAAATCAAATTTTTGCGACGGCAACTTCTAAGAGTGCTGTACCTTAACATTTTCCGTTAGAAACATTGCCATATTTTTGCAAAATCTGCAAAATCAAGTTTTTGTGGTGACAACTTCAAAGAGCCCTGTACCTTGGCAATTTTCATTATGAACGTTCTAGTATTTTTTTTCGGAATGCCTGGAGTAACTAGTTTCCATAGATATCTAACACTTTTATTTTGCATGAGTACGATTTTTTATAAAAAATGATTAAATAACATCACTTTTTTAGTATTTTGACGTGGCGGACAAACTTTGAGGGCATGTATCTCAGAAAATAAGTGGAGCAGGAACCTAACAATTTGGACTTTTCCATGCCTCTATATGATCAACATGTGTGCCAAATTAAAAGAAAATCCGAGTCGGTCGTGCGACCCCCATTCGGTGAGTTGGTATGGAATCACTCTTATAGGAACGTCATTTTACTTGGCGATATATTTTCTTGCTAAGCGAAAATTAAAATTTGAAGCAGGGACGTGCCAACCTTTTGGAGAGCTGGGGGGGGGGGGGCAAACGAAAAAAATATCAGCCAATGGAGCACAAACTTTTTTTATTCCATATTTCTTAATTTTTTAGGGAAAAATAAAATCCAGATATACTGTATTTTTCGCCGTATAAGACGCACCCAATTTTAAAAGAGGCAAATCTAGAAAATAGGGGGCTTTTGTATTTGCCGTTTTAGACGCAGGCACCCCCCCCCCATTTTGGGGAGAAAAGTGCGTCTTAAACGGCAAAAAATACGGTATTTATACGCCAAATACTCTTTTTCTTTCGGCGGTTCTGCAGATAAATTCCTTGCAAATGGAATCTAGATCCAATTTGGTAATACGAGATTCGTGTATGTTCAACAGAAGGAGGTGGGTCAAACGTTTTTGCGACATGTTGGATCATACATACGTTTTTACTCGCCGAAGTGAACTAAATGACCTTTCGGCCGATGCTACTGAAGCTAGAACGGTGCGAATAAGTTCAACTAATTTAAAAACTTCACTCAGTAGCTGTCTAACGGTACTTGATTCTGCTACCATTTTTTCGCAAATATCAAAGGAAGATAATTCTCCCTTTGTTACAGCGGGTAGCAAAATTAATTGGGCCTCTAACTTTTCTATATCGAAGTCACTTGCATGGACACCCAATTTTTCTTGTAAGGGACTTCCTCTTGCTGCACTTGTCAGCACTTCTTCTAGCTGAACAATATTCATCATTCCGGTTTGGTGGAACCGCTTTTTAATTTCTTCAATTACTATGTCCATTACTTCGAAAAAGCATTGTTGGAGTTTAACAGTTTCTGTTAAATTCGCAGCAATTGAATTGTCAGACACGTTGGAGTGCTCTAAGCGACATGGAGCCTTTCTTTCTCGCGAATTCTGTGTGGTAGCTCCAAACCTAACAGTTCCGCTGTTTCCTTAGTTTCTGTCCAGAGACAATCAAAATTTTCTTCTGTTCGCATATTCAAAAGTGTGTCTGACAGAAGTTGGGCACATGTAATTGCCTTAGTAACAGTATAGCCAGGTTTTTGCAGAAATTTAGCAAACTGCTCATAAGGAGCAAAAATTCTACTGGCTACTTTTAACGCGAACAGAGTCTTTGCTTTTTTCAGCTGTCTTTTATATTCCCTTAGAGCTGCTCTTCTTTCGTCTAAAATTGCTGATACTGTCTGCAGCACCCTCTCGTAGTTAGCAACAAAACGGTTTAACGCAGTGACGCGAATGCACCATCTTGTTGGGCAAAGGGGTATGAGGTTGGACCCTTGTTTTTCTTCACTGTCCTGGTCACATGGAGGCGGAGGGAGAACAATGTTCAAATATGATTGCTTTCTTTTAGCTGTAGATAGTATGATGTTCGAAACATCTTTCACCAATGCCATGACTTCACAAATTAAAGTGCAAGACCGGGCAGCTTCTTGTAGACATAGATCCAAGGAATGGTTGCTACAGTGAACAAATAATGATTTGGGTTGGACTTCCTGAATCAGTTTCTGAACACCATTTATATGGCCACTCATGTTTTTAGCTCCATCAAAGCAGTGCCCTCTTACTTTCTCAAAACCAAGACCAAGTCTTATCATCACATCCTCAATTGCATAAAACAATGTACTGGCTTTTGTGTCATTTGGGGAGTACATGCCCAAAAATTCCTCCCTCACCTCAGATGTGACGGGATTCATCCACCTGACATACAAACTGAATTGCTCGTTTCCTGCAATATCTGTCATGCCATCTGCGATTATACCCAAAAAAGTACTTTGTTTTAAATCATCTATTAACTGTCGTTGAACGCAGTGAGCCATTATTTCCGGAATTTCGTTCCCGCCTGTTGTTTTTATTTTTTTGGGGGGGGGGGGGGAATAGCGGTGCTATCGATTAAATCCGCACCAATAGTTTTTCAAATGTTTAATAACTAGGGGGGGGGGCGAGAAATGAAATTTGCCCCTCCTCCTTCAAAGACTGGGGGGGGGGCAAAGAAACCCCCTGCCCCCCCCTGTTGGCACGTGCCTGATTTGAAGCTTGCATCGTCGCTATGGTTGCTGCTTTTTCTCTTATTTTACATTTTAATTTAGATTTCAACGATAATTATGACTGGATATCTTTATTTAGCTGATTATGTTTCATGTTAATCTAGCTTTTCCAGTTGATTTGGCAAGTTTTTTAGTAGTAATCCTCACATTATTTCGTAACTTTTTTTAGTTGGAGCATTATTTTACTTTCAACTATAAAACATGTGGATGAAATTGAAAACAAAAAAGGACAATTTCCGCAATTGGAAGCTGGCTATCTCTCCAAATCTTTGTCGCCAACGTATGAGCGAGGGAAATCTTTTCTTTGGAAACGTAAACTAAGGATCACCAAAACAAATAGTTATCGCAACAAATTTGACAACCGCTAACCGCTCCTAATTCACAATTATCGTAATATCCCCTTGTTCCGAGGAATGTCAATCATTTGTGCAAAATTAGGCACAAAAAGAAAATTACCCTTTGATGTTATGCAAATAAAAATATTTTTTTCTGAAAAATTCATAGATAATGTGGTGAGAATCCCAATTCCATTTTTGCATTTCAGTCCGAATTCTATGCTCTACGGCACGATTTAGATGCCCTGTTTGATAATTAGATCGTGTTTAACTCCAAACTAAGCGTCAAAATTATATCAAATTGTGAGTCGTGTCTCCAATTTCCGAGGCTTCACTTTTTATATATGATAGTCAGTGGCGGCGCTAGGTAGGGGGCGGGGGGGGGGGCAACTGCCCCCCCCCCGTCGGAAGCGTTTTGCCCCCCCCCCGTCGAGGAAAATTCCTAGTTCGTCGGGGAAATTTTTCCGACAACAAAATTTTCGGACAGAAATCGACTGCCGAAAAGTTTACTGACTCCGACAGAAATTAAAAAAAAAAATCTATGTACTATGTACTCAATAAAATATTTTTCTTCAAAAAAAAAAAAAAAAAAAAAAAAAACAATCTAAAACATCTTCATTATTCATTGCAGTGGAACGCTATCGTTTAGCTGTCCTCATCTTGCTGCATCCCTTTAGGCTGCCTTTAGGCGTACGTTAGTTCTGGGGAAAGTTACTTTTGTTCAGGCTAAAAAGGAGAAATGTTTTTTTTTTTTTTTTCCAAACAGATCAGACCTCACACGATCGCTATAATAGCAGCATGTTTTAAACAAACATTCATTGACATTTGAGAAGAGACACTGTCCGATGACTATTCGATGGTGACAAGCCAATAAATCGCCTGAATTGCCCCTTCCTAATGATTTCCTGTAATCGTCGCCTCTGCGGGTCGTCGCCTTTGCAGGTGGTGATCGTCCTGTTCTTAGGCTCTGGGTGATTGTAACTACTTTTTGTCCTAGGGCTCCTTTCTCTTTCTATGGCCCTATTTTTGTCCTAAAAGCCTATCGGCGCACAACCCTTATCGGCGCGGTGACAATTAAGGCTGTCGGAAATTTTCCAAGGAAATGTGGGATGGGGAGGTCTAGAAGAAACTCGAAGGAATCTCTTCAATAGCGTTGCTTTCACTCGGTGTCTGTTAACCATATGGAATGGTGTCGGATTCCAAAAGTCGTCGGGTGGTTGAATGATTTTAACATTTTTGTTTTAACTATTGGTACGACACAACCTAAAATTCGGTGTGATGAGTTAGGCGCGAACTCGTATATGAAGAAGAAAGTGCAGCTCAGATTCACAATTGATTTCTGCATCACAGAGGTAAGAACTTATTGTTTTATTTAAAGTAATGATGGAGCTTTGACTTTCAA